>OY821517.1:210360339-210362839 GCA_963682025.1 Cordilura impudica | reverse complement strand
ATAATAATAATAATAATAATAATAATAATAATAATAATAATAATAATAATAATAAAATAATAATAATAATAATAATAATAATAATAATAATAATAATAATAATAATAATAATAATAATAATAATATAATAATAATAATAATAATAATAATAATAATAATAATAATAATAATAATAATAATAATAATAATAATAATAATAATAATAATAATAATAATAATAATAATAATAATAATAATAATAATAATAATAATAATAATAATAATAATAATAAATAATAATAATAATAATAATAATAATAATAATAATAATAATAATAATAATAATAATAATAATAATAATAATAATAATAATAATAATAATAATAATAATAATAATAATAATAATAATAATAATAATAATAATAATAATAATAATAATAATAATAATAATAATAATAATAATAATAATAATAATAATAATAATAATAATAATAATAATAATAATAATAATAATAATAATAATAATAATAATAATAATAATAATAATAATAATAATAATAATAATAATAATAATAATAATAATAATAATAATAATAATAATAATAATAATAATAATAATAATAATAATAATATAATAATAATAATAATAATAATAATAATAATAATAATAATAATAATAATAATAATAATAATAATAATAATAATAATAATAATAATAATAATAATAATAATAATAATAATAATAATATAATAATAATAATAATAATAATAATAATAATAATAATAATAATAATAATAATAATAATAATAATAATAATAATAATAATAATAATAATAATAATAATAATAATAATAATAATAATAATATAATAATAATAATAATAATAATAATAATAATAATAATAATAATAATAATAATAATAATAATAATAATAATAATAATAATAATAATAATAATAATAATAATAATAATAATAATAATAATAATAATATAATAATAATAATAATAATAATAATAATAATAATAATAATAATAATAATAAATAATAATAATAATAATAATAATAATAATAATAATAATAAATAATAATAATAATAATAATAATAATAATAATAATAATAATAATAATAATAATAATAATAATAATAATAATAATAATAATAATAATAATAATAATAATAATAATAATAATAATAATAATAATAATAATAATAATAATAATAATAATAATAATAATAATAATAATAATAATAATAATAATAATAATAATAATAATAATAATAATAATAATAATAATAATAATAATAATAATAATAATAATAATAATAATAATAATAATAATAATAATAATAATAATAATAATAATAATAATAATAAAAATAATAATAATAATAATAATAATAATAATAATAATAATAATAATAATAATAATAATAATAATAATAATAATAATAATAATAATAATAATAATAATAATAATAATAATAATAATAATAATAATAATAATAAATAATAATAATAATAATAATAATAATAATAATAATAATAATAATAATAATAATAATAATAATAATAATAATAATAATAATAATAATAATAATAATAATAATAATAATAATAATAATAATAATAATAATAATAATAATAATAATAATAATAATAATAATAATAATAATAATAATAATAATAATAATAATAATAATAATAATAATAATAATAATAATATAATAATAATAATAATAATAATAATAATAATAATAATAATAATAATAATAATAATAATAATAATAATAATAATAATAATAATATAATAATAATAATAATAATAATAATAATAATAATAATAATAATAATAATAATAATAATAATAATAATAATAATAATAATAATAATAATAATAAAATAATAATAATAATAATAATAATAATAATAATAATAATAATAATAATAATAATAATAATAATAATAATAATAATAATAATAATAATAATAATAATAATAATAATAATAATAATAATAATAATAATAATAATAATAATAATAATAATAATAATAATAATAATAATAATAATAATAATAATAATAATAATAATAATAATAATAATAATAATAATAATAATAATAATAATAATAATAATAATAATAATAATAATAATAATAATAATAATAATAATAATAATAAAATAATAATAATAATAATAATAATAATAATAATAATAATAATAATAATAATAATAATAATAATAATAATAATAATAATAATAATAATAATAATAATAATAATAATAATAATAATAATAATAATAATAATAAAATAATAATAATAATAATAATAATAATAATAATAATAATAATAATAATAATAATAATAATAATAATAATAATAATAATAATAATAATAATAATAATAATAATAATAATAATAATAATAATAATAATAATAATAATAATAATAATAATAATAATAATAATAATAATAATAATAATAATAATAAAATAATAATAATAATAATAATAATA
>OY821517.1:210352839-210357839 GCA_963682025.1 Cordilura impudica | reverse complement strand
AATAATAATAATAATAATAATAATAATAATAATAATAATAATAATAATAATAATAATAATAATAATAATATAATAATAATAATAATAATAATAATAATAATAATAATAATAATAATAATAATAATATTAATAATAATAATAATAATAATAATAATAATAATAATAATAATAATAATAATAATAATAATAATAATAATAATAATAATAATAATAATAATAATAATTAATAATAATAATAATAATAATAATAATAATAATAATAATAATAATAATAATAATAATAATAATAATAATAATAATAATAATAATAATAATAATAATAATAATAATAATAATAATAATAATAATAATAATAATAATAATAATAATAATAATAATAATAATAATAATAATAATAATAATAATAATAATAATAATAATAATAATAATAATAATAATAATAATAATAATAATAATAATAATAATAATAATAATAATAATAATAATAATAATAATAATAATAATAATAATAATAATAATAATAATAATAATAATAATAATATAATAATAATATAATAATAATAATAATAATAATAATAATAATAATAATAATAATAATAATAATAATAATAATAATAATAATAATAATAATAATAATAATAATAATAATAATAATAATAATAATAATAATAATAATAATAATAATAATAATAATAATAATAATAATAATAATAATAATAATAATAATAATAATAATAATAATAATAATAATAATAATAATAATAATAATAATAATAATAATAATAATAATAATAATAATAATAATAATAATAATAATAATAATAATAATAATAATAATAATAATAATAATAATAATAATAATAATAATAATAATAATAATAATAATAATAATAATAATAATAATAATAATAATAATAATAATAATAATAATAATAATAATAATAATAATATAATAATAATAATAATAATAATAATAATAATAATAATAATAATAATAATAATAATAATAATAATAATAATAATAATAATAATAATAATAATAATAATAATAATAATAATAATAATAATAATAATAATAATAATAATAATAATAATAATAATAATAATAATAATAATAATAATAATAATAATAATAATAATAATAATAATAATAATAATAATAATAATAATAATAATAATAATAATAATAATAATAATAATAATAATAATAATAATAATAATAATAATAATAATATAATAATAATAATAATAATAATAATAATAATAATAATAATAATAATAATAATAATAATAATAATAATAATAATAATAATAATAATAATAATAATAATAATAATAATAATAATAATAATAATAATAATAATAATAATAATAATAATAATAATAATAATAATAATAATAATAATAATAATAATAATAATAATAATAATAATAAAATAATAATAATAATAATAATAATAATAATAATAATAATAATAATAATAATAATAATAATAATAATAATAATAAATAATAATAATAATAATAATAATAATAATAATAATAATAATAATAATAATAATAATAATAATAATAATAATAATATAATAATAATAATAATAATAATAATAATAATAATAATAATAATAATAATAATAATAATAATAATAATAATAATAATAATAATAATAATAATAAATAATAATAATAATAATAATAATAATAATAATAATAATAATAATAATAATAATAATAATAATAATAATAATAATAATAATAATAATAATAATAAATAATAATAATAATAATAATAATAATAATAATAATAATAATATAATAATAATAATAATAATAATAATAATAATAATAATAATAATAATAATAATAATAATAATAATAATATAATTAATAATAATAATAATAATAATAATAATAATAATAATAATAATAATAATAATAATAATAATAATAATAATAATAATATAATAATAATAATAATAATAATAATAATAATAATAATAATAATAATAATAATAATAATAATAATAATAATAATAATATAATAATAATAATAATAATAATAATAATAATAATAATAATAATAATAATAATAATAATAATAATAAATAATAATAATAATAATAATAATAATAATAATAATAATAATAATAATAATAATATAATAATAATAATATATAATAAAATAATAATAATAATAATAATAATAATAATAATAATAATAATAATAATAATAATAATAATAATAATAATAATAATAATAATAATAATAATAATAATAATAATAATAATATAATAATAATAATAATAATAATAATAATAATAATAATAATAATAATAATAATAATAATAATAATAATAATAATAATAATAATAATAATAATAATAATAATAATAATAATAATAATAATAATAATAATAATAATAATAATAATAATAATAATAATAATAATAATAATAATAATAATAATAATAATAATAATAATAATAATAATAATAATAATAATAATAATAATATAATAATAATAATAATAATAATAATAATAATAATAATAATAATAATATAATAATAATAATAATAATAATAATAATAATAATAATAATAATAATAATATAATAATAATAATAATAATAATAATAATAATAATAATAATAATAATAATAATAATAATAATAATAATAATAATAATAATAATAATAATAATAATAATAATAATAATAATAATAATAATAATAATAATAATAATAATAATAATAATAATAATAATAATAATAATAATAATAATAATAATAATAATAATAATAATAATAATAATAATAATAATAATAATAATAATAATAATAATAATAATAATAATAATAAATATAATAATAATAATAATAATAATAATAATAATAATAATAATAATAATAATAATAATAATAATAATAATAATAATAATAATAATAATAAAATAATAATAATAATAATAATAATAATAATAATAATAATAATAATAATAATAATAATAATAATAATAATAATAATAATAATAATAATAATATTAATAATAATAATAATAATAATAATAATAATAATAATAAAATAATAATAATAATAATAATAATAATAATAATAATAATAATAATAATAATAATAATAATAATAATAATAATAATAATAATAATAATAATAATAATAATAATAATAATAATAATAATAATAATAATAATAATAATAATAATAATAATAATAATAATAATAATAATAATAATAATAATAATAATAATAATAATAATAATAAAATAATAATAATAATAATAATAATAATAATAATAATAATAATAATAATAATAATAATAATAATAATAATAATAATAATAATAATAATAATAATAATAATAATAATAATAATAATAATAATAATAATAATAATAATAATAATAATAATAATAATAATAATAATAATAATAATAATAATAATAATAATAATAATAATAATAATAATAATAATAATAATAATAATAATAATAATAATAATAATAATAATAATAATAATAATAATAATATAATAATAATAATAATAATAATAATAATAATAATAATAATAATAATAATAATAATAATAATAATAATAATAATAATAATAATAATAATAATAATAATAATAATAATAATAATAATAATAATAATAATTAATAATAATAATAATAATATAATAATAATAATAATAATAATAATAATAATAATAATAATAATAATAATAATAATAATAATAATAATATAATAATAATAATAATAATAATAATAATAATAATAATAATAATAATAATAATAATAATAATAATAATAATAATAATAATAATAATAATAATAATAATAATAATAATAATAATAATAATAATAATAATAAATAATAATAATAATAATAATAATAATAATAATAATAATAATAATAATAATAATAATAATAATAATAATAATAATAATAATAATAATAATAATAATAATAATAATAAAATAATAATAATAATAATAATAATAATAATAATAATAATAATAATAATAATAATAATAATAATAATAATAATAATAATAATAATAATAATAATAATAATAATAATAATAATAATAATAATAAATAATAATAATAATAATAATAATAATAATAATAATAATAATAATAATAATAATAATAATAATAATAATAATAATAATAATAATAATAATAATAATAATAATAATAATAATAATAATAATAATAATAATAATAATAATAATAATAATAATAATAATAATAATAATAATAATAATAATAATAATAATAATAATAATAATAATAATAATAATAATAATAATAATAATAATAATAATAATAATAATAATAATAATAATAATAATAATAATAATAATAATAATAATAATAATAATAATAATAATAATAATAATAATAATAATAATAATAATAATAATAATAATAATAATAATAATAATAATAATAATAATAATAATAATAATAATAATAATAATAATAATAATAATAATAATAATAATAATAATAATAATAATAATAATAATAATAATAATAATAATAATAATAATAATAATAATAATAATAATAATAATAATAATAATAATAATAATAATAATAATAATAATAATAATAATAATAATAATAATAATAATAATAATAATAATAATAATAATAATAATAATAATAATAATAATAATAATAATAATAATAATAATAATAATAAATAATAATAATAATAATAATAATAATAATAATAATAATAATAATAATAATAATAATAATAATAATAATAATAATAATAATAATAATAATAATAATAATAATAATAATAATAATAATAATAATAATAATAATAATAATAATAATAATAATAATAATAATAATAATAATAATAATAATAATAATAATAATAATAATAATAAAATAATAATAATAATAATAATAATAATAATAATAATAATAATAATAATAATAATAATAATAATAATA
>OY821517.1:210285339-210347839 GCA_963682025.1 Cordilura impudica | reverse complement strand
ACCGATGTTCACCAATTTCAATAGCGTTCATCCTACGGCCAATAGAAATCTTACATAATAAATTTCATCAAAATGTATTCATATTTGCGACCTGTAGTTTGATTACAAGGTTTACATGGGCACACAGACGGACGGACGGTCATCGCTAAATCGATTCAGAAAGTGGTTCTATGTCATCGGTATAATAAAAAATGGGTCTAGGTCAAATAATTTGGTAGTTACAAACATCAGCACAAAGTCATTATACCCTGACCACATGGTGGTATAGGGTATAATTAGGGAAGCTCTAGAATACTTCGATTCTATTCATGAAGAGGAGGAGCAGGAAGAAGCACGTAAGTATTAAAAACAAACGAAAAATAATATAATACAAATTAATAAAATTTTTATCTTTTTTATAGCTTTTACGAACAAAGATATTATCTGGGAGAAGGTAATTCTTTATCGGAGCGTTATATCACCTTCAGACAAAGCAGAAGTAACGCGGTAAGTATTTTTGTCAACAGTAGTATCTGGCCCAAAAGGGCGAAGTGTTAGAACCGATGTGCTCCCCAGAGGTCGAAGTTTCAGAAGAAGTATCCCCCACCTAACATGAAACATTCGAATTAATAGAAGAATAGAAGCGAGAAAAGAAAAAGATATCGTTTTACGTCGGCACCCGCTAAACATGGGGAAAATCCTGAATGATTTTGATGTATACACCGTGGCCTCGAAGTTCCGAAAAATTACCCCCCAACAAAGTCTCCTTTCTGAGCACTTTATCAATGATACATTGTCCAAGTTATTGATTTGTTTTTTTTTTTTTATTAATTTTTTAATTTAATTTTTAAATGTTTTGTAATTATTTTTTAAAAAAAGTTTTTAAATTGTTATTTATGTTTTAATTTTTTTTTTTTTTTTTGAAACGTTATATATTTAATTTTTAAATGAAGTTTTTGGATTTTTTTCTCTTCATTTTTGAATTTAAGATTTTTAAATATTTTATATTTATTATACCCTATACCACTATGTGGTTTGGGTATAATGACTTTGTGCTGCTGTTTGTAACAACCAAAAATATTTGACCTAGACCCATCTTTAATTATACCGATCGAATCAGAATCACTTTCTGAGTTGATGTAACAATGTCCGTCCGTCCGTCCGTCCGTCCGTCCGTCTGTGTGTCCATGTAAACCTTGTAATCAAACTGCAGGTCGCAAATATGAATATATTTTGATGAAATTTGGTATATAAGCTTCTGTCAGTCATGGGATGAACGCTATTGAAATTGGTGAGAATCGGTCCATGTTCAGACCTAGCCCCCATACAAATTACCCATATGAAATCGACATAAATTGCCATAAGATCCAAATTGTCATATAGATCTTACTCAAATTGGGTTTGTATGCGTTCATTACATCCATTAATGAGTAGTCCAAAAATGATCCCTTGATCCCATATAGAGCTGCTTCCCGATCTTCACTTAAATCTATTAAAAAACAAAAATATTGCACTGATTCTTCTCAAATTTTGTTTGTATATATTTTTGCTAAATACAAGAGACTTTACCAAACATGATCAGGATCGGTCCATTTTTAAACTAAGTCCCTATATAGATATAGCATCCAATATGAACTTTTTCATATCTGCAGCCAAAAAAATTAATAAAAATCCCACTCAAATTTGGCTTTTGCTTATTTTCTATGTCCAGTTAGTTGGGCCTAAGAGATAGGGTCTCTAAACGCATGGTATAGGGTATCGTATAGTCGGTCTAGACCGACTATAATTTTCTTACTTGTTTTTTAAATTAAGTTTTTGGATTCCTTTCTCTCTTGTGAATTTTTAACTTTTTTTGATTTTATTTTTGTTACACAAAATTTTTGATAAATTATAACTTTTTGTTTCTTATTTTTTACTTTAAATTTTTATTTTATTCATATTTTTATTTGAAGCATGTTTGACAAATTTCATGTATCAAAAGAGAAATATCGTACGAAATTTGGAAAATAAACTAAAATTGATAGATATTTTGAAAAAATGTGCAAGATTTCAATCAACCAGCAGATGATGTTCATTTTGTGATCTCTTGCGTGCATTAAACACAATTACCCACCCTTATTTTCCCATACAATGAATGAAATACTTGTACAGAGGGTTATATGTGAAGAGAGTTACATGTGAAGAGAGTTAAATAGGTGATTTTCTCGTAAAATATTTCCCAGAAAAAATATAGAAAAATAAAAACAATCAGTATTAGAGGCTTTTTATAAAAACACTTTATTTCTTTATTGTTAATATAATGATATTTATATTCGGGGGTTACCTGTTTTGTCGGGTGATACAAAAGCAATAATTTGTTGGCCTAACAAAGCACCATCTCAAAGACATCTCAAAAGGCAACGGTAAACCTTTTGTGCTAAAGAGAGTGTTCCGTTAAGCCAACAATCGGCGTGTTCATGCACTGTACGCGTAAACATCCCGCCCCCCTTGCACGAGTGCAACAAGAGGGGCTAAGGAGTTAGTGCGAGATAGGTAATTGATATTAAAAAAAATTCAAAAAATGCAATTCATTATCTTTAACCTATGATAAAAAATAATAATAACAATATAATTCATAACAATTCATTTTTATATAATACATATGTAAAAAAAAAAAAAAGAAAAATATATATATATAAACCAAAAAAAAATTTAATTTATTTAAACCATTTGTCCCGAATGGACATTAATGACAATCGTCGCTGGCTGGGTTGTGGTCCTATTGTAGTTGCTGGGGGTTTGTTGGTGACAACAATGATGTCGACCTCGAGGTTAAAGTTGTTGTTGGTGATGCTGATGTTGTTGCTAATGTTGCTGCTGATGTCGACATTACCTCCACCGAAGTTGCTGTTTTTTGGGGTTTGTTCTGCGGTTTTTCCCTTGTTGATGAGGTGCACGAGTGAACAGAAGTTATGACAACGATGCTCCTCTAGGCACTCTCCACATCGCTCTCGACTGTCGCAATTTCTTAGCAGATGTGTTGTCGCAAAAAAGTTGTAACAGCACTTCAAGCGCTTTACTGCCTTTATGCGGTCACTGACATGCGCTCGATTCGGCAACATTTCCGTAATGGATGGCTTTGCTTACACAGCCTACAAGCTGGTCCCGGCTCTGGGGTTTAGGCCGAATCACATGCGGGTGCCCTGACTTCGAGGGCTTCAACTGTAAAAGAACAAACTTCACGATAGGCTCTGCATCCTCTGGCTATATACGATTTTATATCGCAAGGTATAGGGTCTAGAAAGACATGTTCTTTCGTGCGGTAAAGCAGCCATGATTTGCTGACCAGTCTTTTTCTGATGTAGCACACATACTGTGTAGCTACGAATGGTCCCTCGAATAAGGTTCTTTATATTTGGAACCCAGAACTCCATTCTGATAACGCGTAACATTCAAGACTGTCTGCCATGCACTCTACATTTATGAACATGCTTTACGAATAATTTCGTGAAAATACCCTCATACGGTAATATTTACGGATACCTTTCATCGTATGTCAATCCTGGGGAATGAACAAGTCGACCATTCATTATCATCAATCCGTTTGAATCGATAAAAAGATTTAGGGCTAGAAGTCTACTCTTCGAGGGTATGGGTAGTCCTTTTGACACATACGAGTATTCCGAAAAGTATGTTTTCTGACAAATGAGAACGAGGCGATTTCTAACAAATATAGTTTCAGAATGAGAAATATCTAGAGTTTCATGTAAACAACTATTTTTCCTCATAAAATTAAGAAAACGGAACCAAAACGCAATAACTCTCATTGCTCGGGGAAGATCCGAAAAATGCTTAAGGATGTGATCGGGTTCCATTGTCTCTTTATGTGACTCTATACATTCTAAATGAGAATGAATATTAATTGATTTCGCCGGCCATCTATCCTTTGACATTGCTAGCCACTTAGGACCATGCCACCATAACGAATTATCAATAAGTCACGAGCGAGAGATCCACGACTTGCCAAATCGGCGGGGTTGTCTTTGCAACTAACATTAGACCATCTCTCATTTCCAACTTTTCTCTCAATGAGTGCAACTCTATTCGCAACGAAAGTGGGCAAATGGCACGGGGTTTTTGAAACCAAGTCAAAACAATGGTAGAATCAGTCTACAGAAAAATCTTTCCCTTCCTAAGATTTAACTGACCACACAGAGATTCTACCATATTTGCCATTACCACCGCTCCACAGAGCTCTAATTGGGGTAACGTCTCAAATTTTACGGAAACTACTTTTGTTTTGGATGCAAGTAAATGCGATGTTATCTCAAACGGGTAAAATATGGAGCGAACATAATGTTGCAGCATATGATTTTTCAGAAGCATCACAAAATCCGTGAATTTCAATATTCTTATCGGAGGTAAAATTCACCTATCGGGGTGTTTCAATTTTCTCAATATTCGGGTAATCATCGAGAAAAGATTTCCATTGAATCAACGTGGAAGAATTCAAGCACTCATCCCAATCTGTCTTGTTTTTCCATATTCGTTGCATTATCATCTTGGCAACAATCATTTTCGGAGAAAGTCAACTGGCAGGATCAAACAATTAAGTAATTTCCGACAAGACAGCATGCTTAGTGACCTCATTTCTACCTGGCTCCGAAAAATAGAAGCTGTTTTTAAAATATAAGCTGTCTTTTACAGCTGTCTTTTACAGCATTGCTGAGAATTTTAAGAAATCTGTGTCAAGCAGATTCTATTCGGCCAAATCTTCTAAAAAACTGTATATTGTTAGCTGTCCATTTACAGAGAATGAATCCGGCCGAATTCGGAACTTCAATCGGTTAATTACGCCTTTTGAAAACCATCTGCTAGCATATGGGAGCCAGCTAGTACATCATCGACATACATATGGTTTTTTTAAATCTTAGACGCAGCGGCACTATGATCTTTACAATCACTGGCCAACTGAAAAAGTGTCCGTTTAGCAAGATAAGGAGCACAATTCACACCAAAAGTAACTGTATTTAATTCATAGTCCTTTGTATCATGATCAGGATTACGACGGAAAATAATCTTTTGAAATGTGGTTTGATTGGGATTTACTAATATCTGCCGATACATTTTCTCGATATCGGCATTAAAAACGATAAAATCGCCAAAGTAAAATTAAGACCGTTAGATCGGCTTGTAATGTTGGGCCGGGGCATAATATTTCATTCAAACTGACGCCATTCGAAGACGGGTTTTAAGCGTTAAAAACCACTCGAAGTTTTGTAGTAACGCATAACGCGTAATAACCGCATGATGATTCATATAATAACTAGGCGTCTCTGAAATCGGGGGTTTTATTTCACGAACGTAACCTCAATCTATATATTCGTTAATCACATTATCATATTGTGATTTTAAATGGGGGACTTTTAGGAGTCTAGTTTCTTTTCTCATAAATTGAAACAGCATCACATTACGAGAATTTCCTAACGATAAATTATTCAGGAACTGCGGTTTCAATGGGAGTGAAATTACATATCGACCATCCGAATTTTTATATGTAGTGGATCGATAAAGTTTTTGCAAAAATCTTCGGTCTCGGCTAATCGTGATACTGGTGGAACTTCTTCCAGTTCACGGAATCGAGCCAGTCGAGTATTTAACTCCACATGGTTGAAAAACTATACAACTGACTGAACTGGCTCAGAGTTACTCATACTCACTTTACCAGTAACAATTCATCGAAGACAGTTTTTTGGGCAACCAGGTTGCCACTCGGGTGCTTTTTAACATTTTCGGGTAAACATCTCCCCCAAGAAGGAGATAAATTCGGGTGCTATTGACGTCAGCCATATTAATATCGGGAAAACCTGAGATAATAACATTCGTAAGTGAACACGAGGATAAGCGACCTGTAAGTTTTTCAACAACATAGGCCTCAGTTCGAATATTAAAATCCGGGTCAATTGGAGAACCATTGGATATCCAACAAATTTTTGACGATGTAGCAGCTACATTACCACTAAGACCTGAAATTTCAGTCATTGGAGCAGAAACAGTGGGTAAAGTTTCCGTTGCAACCGTTTTGATATAAAAGTGGCTTGAGAAGCGGGGTCAATTAAATCTCGGGCTGCCAATTTTACAAGTTGTAGTTCCTAAGAGCACAGTAGAATGCGAGTTAGAATCTATCTGTGTACTAAAGGTTTGATATGATCTTATTCCTGTTGAAGTTGATGGTATATCATCTGAGTTTATGGGGTTGGTCGAGTTATTTTGATAAGTGACATTAAATTTTCTGGTATCAGTTGCGGAATTATTCGGAGGATTTTGCTGTAAAAAATTACCAGAATTCGCTCTGATTCTCCCTATGAAGTAAGGAATGATGTTTTTGTTTGCACATAAAACAAACGTGAATACTTTTACAGGCCTTATATTCATGGGAGGTAGCAAGACAATTTGTACAAAATTTTTCACTGCTGACAGGTGTGACATAATCGTGACGGATGCTGTTCTTAACAAAGTATGCAACGAGTGACCGATTGACTAGTACTTGTCTTTATCCTTTTCGAGTCATTAAAGGATCTTCTAACATTATTTACACTTATGTTTATATTTCTCGGGGGACAATTCGGGATATTGGTATAAGCACCTTTTATATCGCAAACAGATTCAAGTGTTTGGTAACGTGTGGTTAAAAACTTATCCATTTCGTCCCACAGTGGAGTATTATATCGCGTTTCATCGATTATTCCCAAAGACTTAGCGTATTTTCGGGTAATTTTGTTGAACAAATATAAACAAATATAACATGCCAACTATCGGTGTTCATGTTAAGTAATGAAAGATTCGTAATACAATCGTTTATGGTTCTTTGCAAATTTTTTAAGCTAGGGCCTGTTTCACGAGAATGTGCAATTATGCATCAATGAGAACTCGTTTATTCTCATACGGGTCTATCAAATTTTACCCCGCGACGGCAAAACCATCATTGATTAAAGGACAAGTTCGGATAAAAATTATGCGATATGGCAGGGGCGGAAAATTGCAAATTTTCACTCGCCTTTCCTTTTAGAGAACTTGTTTTTAACCGCTCTAAGTTATCGAAAACAAACGAAATACCGCGAAAATATGTCGTGTAAGATGTCATATATCTCTGCTTCATCTCCTTAATGAGCTTCTTATATAATTCCATCTCGTGAACACCTAATGAACCGATACTATGATCCGCTGGAGCAATACAAGCAATAGAAGCAATAAATTCATCGAATTCAGTTAAGCGGTCAGAATATTTAAACAAATCGGAAATGTCTGACATTCTTCAATCAGTTTTTGGTTACTGTACACGCGAATTAACAAAAGTTAAAAAAACAGGAATAATTTTTGTAAAAAAAAAATATACAAGGCTCGAGAAGGTTAA
This sequence comes from Cordilura impudica, assembly GCA_963682025.1. Taxonomy (NCBI): domain Eukaryota; kingdom Metazoa; phylum Arthropoda; class Insecta; order Diptera; family Scathophagidae; genus Cordilura; species Cordilura impudica. The sequence continues at coordinate 210,340,467 of OY821517.1, read as the reverse complement.
GAAATCGAACAATTAATAAATTTTCCACAAACGGGTAACAATTGCCGAAAATTTTTAAAAGAATGTCTAAAAAAAATCATAATAACTTGTTGCAGAATATACGAACAAATTAAAAAAATTGCACAAATGTGTAAATATTAAAAAATGTGTCACACTAACTATTGTTTGTTCGTAAAAGTGTATCGAAAACTCGGATAAAAAAAATTCGATTTTTAATTAAAACTCACTTTTGGACAATGCCAAACAATAATTTTTCTCAGTGTAAATCACTTTTGTTAAAAAATGTATTAAAAAAAATCAATTCACTAAAGTGTTGCAAAGTATCACTTCTGGTATTCACTTCGTGCACAAAAAATCGATTAATTAAATATTTCCCGCAAATGAATCGAATAATTTTATTACATATTATAGCCGTATTTTTAGTTCACTCCTTATTGTCGAAAAAAATTCGTGTTTCTATTAAAATTTATTACAACACACTTTGTACCCGATTATTCGTTCGATTAAAACGTTACGCCACTAATGTAATGTGTGTAACAGCATATGCAAAACAAACACACACCAACAATATAACCAATTATTTTTAATAGCACTTCCAACTTAATACACGGCACAATACTTTTCAATTTATTATGAAAAAAAAACGAGTTATTATAATTTAGTTTTTATCGCGAATGAAAAAACACAATTAAATAAATTAATATCACAAATATTTTTTGTTTGTTTACAAAATTTAAAACGAGCAAAATGTTATTTTGTATTCTCTTTTAAGCTTTGTTCTTTTAATTTTTAATGCACTACCGAGTGATTGAGTGGGTTTTTATTTGTATAAAAGAGTAATAAACAAATACTTTTATATTAGGAGAACAAACGGAGATCAATTTTTTCTCAATTTTTATTTATTTTAAAATGTTACTAAAGATGTAAGTTTTTTATAAACGCACCTTGAAGAATTTACGAGCTTTACAAGAGAAACGAAACCAAACCGCTTTGTGTATGCCGAGCAAAAAATGAAAATGTTTCTGGAAATTTTAGCGGTTGTTGTTGGTAACTTTTAAAAGGTTCACTTTAACACAGATATTAAAATTAGCTGTGTTGGTGTATATTTATTATCTCTATTATCACAAAGAGGGATAACTTTTTATATTGTTACACTGTTCACTTTATTATTTTTATATGTAAACTAGATGATTGTGTGGCGCCTAGGCGCCCGTTTATGGAATCATTAGTTGCTAATCATGGTCGATTACCAAGTATAATAGTTGGAGATTCCAATGTTGATTTCTTGAATAATTCAGTATCAGCAGATTTGATGAATATTTTATCAAGCTTTAATTATAAAAACTGTCATTCATTAATAACACGTCCTGAATCAGTAACATGTATTGATAATGTGTTCAGTAACATTTCTGATGAACTTTTTATAGATACCGTTGAGTGTAGTTTAACAGATCATAACTTAGTATCTTGTAAACTCAAAAGTAATGTTACATATTCAGAATATATTGAAACTTTTTATCGAGTTTGTAATTATGATTGTGCAAAGGAAAGACTTAGGTATTATTTACAAGCATTTCAGGAAACTGGTGATCCTTCTTTGGATATGTCGAAAATAATAACATATATTTCAAATGCTACTCGTGATGCAACAGTGGAAAAACGTGATAAAATACTTATTAAGGCCGAGCTAACTCCTTGGATCAATAAAAACTTACAAGCACTTATAATTTATAAAAACAAGTTGTTAAAAATTAGAAAAAAACGTAACTCGGATATTGAAAGTAGATTAAAAAGAATCAGTAATATAATTAGGAAAGCTTGCAGGGAATCTAGAAACAACTATTATTATGATAATTTAAGCCAAATTCAACAGGAACCAAAGAAATGTTGGAAATTTTTAAATGAAAATCTTGGTAGGAAAAACAAAAGTCAAATTAATGTTATAGATGGTAATGGAATGTTAATTTTAGGTGACCAACATAAAAGTGATATGTTTAATAAGTATTTATTGAGATTCCTAAAACGTTGAAACAAAGAATTGATTGCTTGCCAGGTGACTCGTTTAATAATTTAAGAACTTTACTACAATGCCATAGCTCATTTAATTTTTCATACACAACGGAATTGGAAATAGGTGATATAATTTCAGAACTTGATGCAACGAAAAGTTGTGGACATGATGGAATTTCACCTAAAATGATGATAGTATGTAAGGAGGTCATTTCTTCATATTTATCAAAACTTTTTAACCAAATGATTGATACTTCAACGTATCCTGATAATCTGAAAATGGCAAAAATTGTTCCAGTACCGAAAGAATCCAATGCTACACTTATAGAAAAATTTAGGCCAATAGCTTTATTACCAACAATTGACAAGATATTTGAAAAAATACTATATAAGCAATTGTCGACATATTTGGATACAAACAATTTGCTATATGATTGCCAATATGGCTTTAAAAAGGGATGTGGCACAGAAGAAGCTGTAATAAACGTAGTAAATAGTATATGCAAAGGTTTGTATGATGGTTTTAGTGGTGTAGCTGGCATATTTTATGACTTCTCCAAAGCGTTTGATCTTGTTGATCATGATATATTGATTCAGAAATTAAAATATTATGGTATAAATGGAGAAAGCTTAGTTTTATTAAAGAGCTACTTGACCAATAGGAAACAGTATGTTGAGCTTAACTGCAAAAGAAGTTTTATAGGTTATGTTGAATATGGAGTTCCACAAGGAAGTGTGTTGGGCCCATTGTTATTTAAAATTTATCTTAACGATATAATAAATCTCAATTTATTTGGAAAAATAGTTATGTATGCTGATGACTTAAGTCTTTTTTATCCTTATAAACACGAAGTTGCCTTAAGAGCTCACATGGTGTACGATGCTGCGATCATTATGGAGTATGCAAGGTTAAATAAATTGGTATTAAATGCAGAAAAAACAAAGGTATTGCGATTCAGGCCATACTTAATCCACAACCAAGAATTTAGCATTTGGGTAGATGGAAAGCAAGTACTTGAAAGTGATTCTATAAAATATCTTGGTATACACCTACAAAGTAATCTTTCATGCGATGTTCATATTGAAAACCTAAGGTTAAAAGTATTATCTGTTGTTGGAATTTTATACAAATTTAAAAATAAGTTTAACATAAGAACCAAGTTAGTTATTTATCAAGCCTTAATACATAGTCACCTTAACTATTTGCCAATTATATATGGTCACAAAAAAACAAATGCGTTTAAATCGCTGCAAAGAGCTCAAAACAGAGCATTGAAAACGGTTTTTAATCTGCCTTTGACTTACTCGACGGTATCTCTGTATAAAAATGTATCGTTGACAATTCTTCCAATATATGGCTTATATAGAATGCAACTTATGCTCTACGTTTTAAATCGCTAAATATTGGCCATCATACAATTTGCTTTTCAAGGAATCAAGCAGTTTTTAACACAAGAAATAATATGAACTTGAGAATTGCTAGGTGTAGATTGGAAAAAACAAAGCAAAGAGTTGAATACACTGGTAGTTTGGAATATAATAATCTTCCCCAATATCTTAAAAATATCGAGCGAATTTCTGAGTTTAAGACTAACTTAAAAAAACATATATTTCAAGATTTGGAAATGCTTCTACTGTAATACATATTTGTATGTACATAGTAATTTTTTTTTCTCTCTTTTCCTTTTAAATATAATATAAAATGAACATTTATATTTTTTTTTTTTTTTTTTTTTATTTTTTTTATTATTTTTGAAGTATGTATATATATTATATTGTTAAAGTTGTATATTATTATTTATTGCCAACTCGCCTCAATAATGTCTAACGACGCTGGGGCACAACACATTGTTAAACTTAATATTATTATGAATAAAATAAATGAAAAAAAAAAAAAAAAAAAATCCAAAAAAAAATAAAAAACAAGGGCGTACTATTAAACTTATTATTCCAAATCGCCTTTAATTCTTCAATAAATTATTGAAATTAAAATCTTAAATATACCTATTTACGTAATTTATGTTTGTCTAAATTTTTTGAAAGCAAATTATGCAAAAATTAATACTATGAGTGAAAAAAAATTATTTTCCCACCTCTCTTCTGAAATTACAATATAATTTAATTATGCAAAGTTATTATTGCACTATTTTTTTAAGTGCATTTCAATACAGAGCTTTGAACGAAATCATACGTTGGACAACAAGAAAATCCACATTGAAGATCTCTTTTTTCTCAAATATTTATCAAAAAAAGCATACTCTTTGGTAAGTGCTGGGTATCAGAGTACCTGAGTGAAAGAACTCCTAACAATACAAGTATGTATGAATATCGGACGACGTTAAATGAGAAAAATAAAAATGTTTAAAATTTCATTAATTAATTTTTTTTATGCATTTTTTGAGCTCAACTTATTCCATATGTAAAGGTGCTATTACACGATGTGTTTTTTACATATGTACTGTCAAACTTTCCCGCAACAAAAGTTGTACACATCGTGTGATACATATGAAACATTGTTTATGTACAATACATGAGGAAAGTCACATGTACATTTTTCAATTAGAACAGGTTCTATTTTGGCATGACAAACATATGAAAATACAACACTGCTTGTGGCGAAAGAAAAACAGTGTAAATTATAGAGATTAATATTGAAAGAAAAATAAATTGTTTAATATTAATTAACAATTAAAATATATATAAAATTTTTTTTAACAATAAATTTTTGTACATTCCCAAATTAAATCAGCTGTTGTTTACATTTAGAGGTTATGTCATACGGAAATACATATGCACGTGTGATAGCAAAAATTATGAATCGTATAAAAGACAATTTTGACAGACATGCGGAATTTAATATGGATAAAAAAAGCGACAGTACATATGTAAAAAACACATCGTGTAAAGCACCTTAACACGAATCTGCATACGTAGTGCTATTGTCGTTAGCAGTGCTGCCAATTTTGACAACTAATTGTAATTTCGACGATTTTTCAATTTGTTAAAATGATTACAAAATATGTATAGATTTAATTCTGGGTCTAGTCGATTCAAAACGGAAATACCTTGAATAACATCTCCATTTAAGATTTAAGTTTTAATTACGGCTATACTTTAAACCTATATTATATGTTTCAGCTAGAGATACATATCAATAAAATTATTTAGTTGCTTGCTGTGTTCAATTTTTTTCGTTAAAATTTCATTACTAATACATTTTTATATATAGAAATAACCAATGATGTAATAGTGTTCGTAATATGACAATTTTGGCGATTTAGTTTCCAAAATTGTAGATTTTCAGAAGATTTTGTTAGCAGCACTGGTCGGTAACAAAGAAGAGAGAAAATTGTGTGTGGGTTTGTATTTATATAATGAGAAAGATAAAATTTTGTTTGTCTATTTCCCATAGCTTTGTAGGGAGTGTTTTGTGTGTGTATTATTTCAGCGTTACAGAATCAGTCAGTCAGTCAGTGAGTCAGGGATCAGCGTAAATATATTTAAGATTAAAAAAAAAACAGATAACTTTTTATATACTTATGTATATATATAAATACTAGCTGGACCCGGCAAACGTTGTTTTGCCCTCAATGAATTTTTAATTTTAGTTAGAATCTGTATACATCTACACATATAAAAAAACGTTTGTGCATTTGTTAATATTAAAACTGTTAAAAAAAAACCATGTTTTATTTATGAAAATTAAAATAAATATTTATTGTAACATACATATGTATAAGAATGACCAACATATTTCTTTCATTGTAATTCTAAAAAGAGTGAACAATATTTTTAGTTTCCTTATTCTGGCAGTAAATTAATAAATTTACTGGCTTTCCGACACGGGAAAAACAACTGTTTTCGAGGTCCAAGCCACATATTTGCAATGATTGTCCTTGAGATTTATTGACGGTCATGGTAAAGCCCAATCTGTTCGGAAATTGCAATCTTTTGAATGTTATCGGTGTGTCGGTAGGAATCGTAGGAATTCTTGGCAGCAAGACATGTTCTCCTTTAAATTTGCTTTTGAGAATTGTGGCCTCAATAACATTTGGTATTATTCTCTCAACAATTAACCTGGTTCCATTACATAGTCTCGGAGCGTTGAGGTTACGTAGCAAAATTATTGGAGAACCAACTTTTAATTTTAATAAATGTGGAGGTAGATCGGGCACATTAAGTGAATTCAAAAATTCTGGTGGATAATTGACTGCTTCATTTTCTTCAACAACACTATCCATAGATTTGAAATAACACTTTCGGAATCAATCATGTCCTGAATAATAACATTAATATTATCGACATCGAAATTTTTGCGGCTTAAATAGTTCTTTCACTTAACCAAGTAGTTGTTTTGAAAACTGGTCAGCCGTTGGATCATGGATAATAAAATGAGAGCTCCACCAAAAAGTCTTTCATTGCCTTTCAAATCTTTTAAAGTTCTATGTAATGCTTCTAAGGAATGTTTGTAAGCCATGTTATATTCATCCCAAATAATAATATTGCATTTTTGCAGAACTTTTGCCATACCGGAATGTTTTTTAACGGTGATTTGAGTGCTGAAAGAGCTGTACGACCACCATGCAATAATGTTGCGGCTATTCCGGACAAAGCAATAGCCAATGCAATTTTTCCTTCCTTTTTAGTTAGAATATTTGTATATAAAAACGTTTGTGAATTTTGGAACTTATAAAATTTAAATAAATTTGACAACTCATTATTTTTCGAAAGCCAGCGCCATCTACCGGGTCCAACAAAAAAATTTTTGGCATCATCTAACATACATATATGTACATTCTTAGTTTCAGTAAAATCGCACCGTAAATAAGAATATTCGAAATGACTTTACCCCAGCGCCATCTATCGGATCCATTTATACATACAAAAATTTCCTATGATAAAACATACGTACATTCTGAATTGCAGTCAAATAGCACTAATTAAAAAAATAAAAAAAAAGCAAAAAAGGAGGAGTTTAACTTCTTATATATAAAATTCTCGTGTCGCGGTCTCTGTAATTGAACTCCTCGGAAACGGCTTCACCGATTCTCATGAAATTTTGTGTGTATATTGGGTAGGTCCCAGAAACGGACAACAGGTATTTTTTTTTTGATATCTCAAGTGGGCGTGGCACTTATGGCTATCATAGTACTCCAGATATCTGATTTTAAAAGTTCACTTTGTATGGGAGTACCCCTCCCAGTGGCCCTATCAAAAAAAAATAAACGTTGTCCGATTCTCAGACCTACCCAATATGCGCACAAAATTTCATGAGAATCGGTCGAGCCGTTTCGGCAGAATTTTACCACAAACACCGCGACAGAAGAATTTTATATATAAGATATATTTTTTAAGTGTAAACATCTATACGCGCAGGGGGTAAGTTTCTATTTCACAATACAATCACAAAAACAGCGTAACACAAACCGGTGAGAGCTGTAACACAAATCGGTGTGTGACTTATGATTGTATTGGTGAAAAAATCATGATATAAAATTGTTTTTTATGCCACTTGTTTAAAAGCGTCATCTATGGTACCACTTATATACGTTTATATTGGGATATTTTTCACGTTTTACAGCAAAGGGTTGTTGAATTAGCTGAAACAGTTTTTGCTATAAGTCATACATAGATGACGCTTTCTGTTTGATTTAAAAAAATTACATAAAAAAATCTTTAATTACTAAATGTTTACACATATCCCCTGTGATCGGACTCACATCATTTTTTTTAAACTGGGGGTGGTTTTAACCAAATATACGGGATACTTTAATGTAATTTGATGCTCGTATTTAACTGAAAATAAAATAATTTTTCGGGGAAATTATTTTACTTGAACGGGGTTTTCGTTAGTTTATCCGGTTCGATTGGAGCAACTGATTTTCCCGTAAAATATTTCCCAGAAAAAATATAGAAAAATAAAACCAATCGGGGTTAGAGGTTTTTCGGAAAACGTTATTAAAACACTTTATTTCTTTATTGTAAATATATTGATATTTATACTCGGGGGGTTGAACGTACCTGTTTTGGTTGGTAATACACAAGTAATAACTTGCTTAAAAAACCACCATCTCAAAAGCATCTCAAAAGGCAACGATAAACCTTTTGAGCTAAAGAGAGTGTTTCGTTAAGCCAATAATCGGCGTGTTCACGCACTGTACGCGTAAACAATAGGTTTGAGAAAATATAAAAGCTACGTGTGTATTTGTTGCTTCTTTCTGTGTTTTGTGAAGTGACAAGGTTCATATTGGTTTTTGCTATGTTCTTGTAGACTAACAATGTATATATAGTTATTTTGCGTACCAATGTGTGTGCTGTGTCAAATGACATGGTGCATATTTTTATCGTAAAATTTATATCGTACGATTATTACATTACCGTATAACAAAATTTTTCATCAATATTGTGCATTCGCCGGATACATGGAAAATTGTTTATCAACGTTTGTTTGTTGCTGGATCATAAAATTTTGTATATACGCTTGTTTGCCACCCTTGCTTACATGTTCCAATATCAGTTTGCACATCCTCTATAATATATGATCCTTAGTGATAAGCTATCAGTTAAAATCTTTTCCAGCAGATTAGGAATAGCATTCAGCTTAGCAATTCCTCTATGGTTTCATAACTCAAGTTTGGTTCCACTTTTAAACAGAGGAATTATAAAAGATTTTTTCCATTAGAGTGGTAAATAACTTAATTTAATATATTTGTTGAAGAATGCAGTAAGTGGATCGCACAAATATTCAGCATAGTTTTTGAGAAGGCAACTAGGTATCCCATCAGGACCAGAATTGAAAGAATATTTTTGTGTTTTTAAGTTCAATAAATTGACTTAATTGCTGATAAATTATGCGGAGTATTATCGTATGTATTTTTGGAATAAGTTGTAGCAAAGAAATACGGCAACATATTGTAAATCAATGAGTCATCATCAACAATACAGGATCCAAATATCAGATATTTTGGATAATTAGCAGCTCGACATATAGAAATAATATATTTATAAAACAATTTACGGTTGGATTTCATTTTTAATGTCATATTACGTGCTATATAGTTATCATATGCCAATTTCTTAGTGATATTGTATTCGGAGCGTGCGATAGAGTAAATTGTACAATCAGCTGAGGAGCCAGACCTTTTACATTTCCTGTAAAATTGTTTTTTTTTATATTTTTAGCATTGATTAAAAATTTGTTATTCCATAGTGGGCCATTATTACCACCAATAATTATTTTTGGAACAGTTTCCGAGATGAAGTGGTGTAATATTGAGTAAAAGTTAGAAACAATATTATCAATATTATTCCCAATTGACATTAGATAATAAATACATAATTAAGTTTTGCATAATTTGTACGAGGAATGCAGTAGACTTTTTAGAGGTTCTCTTTGTTTCTTTTTGTGATGTATTGGAAGGGGATAAATTTCAAGTTGTATTGTGGGATGGTGATAATCTTCAAGAGTTTCGTTAGTATATAGAGGGTACTCTGACGTAACCTTGTATTCAAAAAAACTACTTTACAGGAGAGACAAAAAACATTTTATTAGAAAATCTAACAAAAAATTTTAATTATTTGTTGTTAATTTGAACGTTGTATTACCTTCTTATAGATATATATGTTAATTATGCTTTGGAATATATTTTAAGTTTAAATTTTTGGTTAAGTTTTGAAATACGAATTTACGTTCCGCTAAGTTTCAAATAAAATGTCAGTTACGAGGTTTTGCATGCATAAATAAAGTTGAAAGTAGTCATTCAAAAACAAAATAAATGTTTTCTAATGCCGTTTTCTTTTCTGACAAAAAATGTTGCATTTTATTTGCACTTTCTTTCAGAAGTGTTCTGTATTATAGATAATGCAAGATGATTTTTATTGAGTATCTAATAGTTACAATGTTTTACATATTAAAGCTTATTGTAAATGCAGGGTGATTCTTATACAAATATTTATAACTAATATAATACGTGTTTACACAACATCTCCTTTTTTTTTTTAAATATATATATATTTATATACATAAATAATTCATAAATTTATACATACATTTTAATTTATAAAACTTAAATATACAATGTTAATAAAATTTATTTTAAACTTACAAACTATTATGTGTATATCTAGTTGGTGGAACTACTTTTCTACCCCTCCGTGTATCATAAATATCATCAGAAATGTTCTCATTTTTAAAAGGTATGTTTTGGTCTAACTGTAATGAATCTTTATTCCGTTGGTCATCTACAGAGCTCAATGAGTTTTCTGGCTTTCTTGTTATGTGCTGCTCATTTCTCCTGTACAAAGAACCTTGTTCATCTCTAACTACAAAGGATCTAGGCTCCTGACAACTATCCACTATTTCTCCTGGGAACCAAAAAGAAGAAGGATTTCTCTTAAACATGATTTTATCACCTGGGTTTATGCTATGATATTTCCTAGAATGATTATTATAATTTTCTGATGACTTTTTAATCTTGCTGTTAACTTGTTTTTTATATTTATCAATGTCAATTATATTTGGTTGTAAATTTAAAGAAAGACTTGGAAGCCTTGTTTTTAATTTTCTGGACATGAGTAACTCGGACGGACTTGGTAAGTTACCCTTAGGTGTGGTACGATAGTGCAATAAAGCAATATAGGGGTCGGAACCGCTGTCAATGCATTTATATAACAATTTTTTAATTGTCTGTATTGATCTCTCTGCAAGACCATTTGATCTTGCCAAGTAGGGGCTTGAAGTTTTATGGCTTATAAAGCAATCATCGCAAAATTTTGTAAATTCATTTGAAATAAAAGGTGGGCCATTGTCGGATATAAAAATATTTGGTATACCATGTCTGGCGAAAATTGACTTCAATTTTAAAATGACTTGTGTACTTGAGTAACCAAAATTCAATAACTCAATTTCAACAAATTTAGAAAAATAGTCAACAACTAATATATAGTGTTTCTTATTAAACTCAAAGAGATCACATCCCACTTTAAACCATGGAATATCGTAAACATCATGAGTCAAAATTTCTTGTTTTGACTTGGAGTTTCTATACTTCATACATGTTTCACAATTAGAGATCATATTAAAAATATCGTTATAAATGTTTGGCCAGTGAACTGATTGTCGAGCAAGATTTTGACATCTCTGTATGCCCATGTCACCTTCATGTATATTTTTTAATATTTCATTTTTAAGAGTTTTGGGAATGAAAATTTCATTGTTTTTTAAAAGCATATCATCAATTATATGAATGTCATCTTTTATTTTAAAATAAGGCATGACTTCCTTGGCTACTGATTTTTTATGTTTTGGCCATCCATCTTGGATATATACTTTAATTTTTTCAAAAATTTTATCATCTTTACTATAATTTTTTATATCTGTGATGTTAGAAAATGGCACTTCAAGGTGAGACTTTAAAAAATTACAATGTAGTGAGATATCATTATGGATATCAACGAGTGCATTTGTTTTTAATGGGCATCTAGATAATGTGTCGGCTAAATACAAATATTTGCCTGGTTTATAAGTTAATGTCAGATCATACCATTGCAGACGTAGCATGAAACGTTGTAGTCTCGCCGGAATTTTATATAATGGTTTGTTAAATAAAGAGACCAACGGTTTGTCTTCTGTTTCGACTAGTACTTTTATACCATACGTATATTGGTGAAATTTGGTGCAACCAAAAAGAATAGCAAAAAGCTGTTTCTCTATTTGAGCGTAGTTTTGTTGTGCACTCGTGAGTGAGGCAGAAGCGTATGCTATTGGTTGTCTTCCATGTAAAATTGAAGCTCCAACGGCAAATTTGGAAGCATCGGCGGTTAAAATTAATTGTTTCTGAGGGTCGAAATATGTTAAAACAGGACTCTTTGTAATCTGTATTTTCAAATTTTTAAATTCTTCATCATGGACTTTATCCCAATGCCACTGGATTTCCTTTTTTAATAAATCCCTTAGGTGTTTGTTCTTAGATGATAAATTTTGAATAAGACTTCCTAAATGATTTATAATGCCGAGAAATCTATGTAGCTCTGATGCATTTTGAGGAATTGGCATATCCAGAATTGCATTTATTTTGTCTTTATCTGGTTTGACACCATTTTCATTAAAAATGTGACCAATGAATTTGATTTCAGTGAGCAAAAACTTGCATTTGCTTTTATTGAATTTAAAACTAACTTTTTCTGCTCTTTGCAGCACTTTTTGTAAAATATTATTATGTTCGTCTATTGTTTTAGCATAAATTAAAAAATCATCAATATAGATCACTAACCCTTCAATATCACCAAAATTTTTAACTATTTCTGAATGAAAAATTTCGGGTGCGGCATTTATGCCAAAAGGTAGTCGCAAAAATCTATACCTACCAAAAGGTGTATGAAATGTGCATAATTTAGATGAAAAATCATCTAATGGAATCATCCAAAATCCGCTATTTGCATCTAATGAACTGAAATATCTAGACCCGCTAAGTTTTGCTTTGCAGTCATCTATATTAGGAAAAGAATAATGTGGACGTAATATGGCATTATTTAGGTTTCTAGGGTCTAAACATATTTTTAACTTTCCATTTGGTTCTGTTACTAACACTATGGAGTCAACCCACTCAGTCGGTTCCGTTACTGGTTTAATTACTCTTAACTTTACCATTCTGTCCAACTCATCTTTCAAGCTATCATGTAGACTAAAAGGAATTTTCCTTGGAGGATCGACAATTGGATTAATTTCAGGTTTAATTTTAAAATTACACACGGTTTTAATGTGACCTAAACCACTAAATACATTAGAATATTTTTGTAAAATTTGATCGGATGATAATATATTAACCGTCTTAAATTCATTTGTTTAGCTAAATCTTAACCAATTATATTTTTACAATTTAAATTTAATACGAAAAATGTGCTTGTATAATTATTATCGAAAGAAAAATTTAAATCTATCTTCCCCATTTATGGTAATTTTTCACCACTGAATGTTAAACTATTAGTGTTAGTGTTTTGTAACAGCTGATTAATGTTTAAAACAATTTTGACGTTTCTTTTGAAAGAATATTTGCTTGTGCTCCAGTATCAACTTGAAGAGTTATTTTCGCCTTTTTCATAATTACCTGAATATTCCATTCATTATTCGCCTCCAAATTACCATGAGAGTTAGTAAGAGTACCAATAAATAAATCTTGAAAGCTCCCATCAATATCTTCGGCATCTTGCTGTATTTGCTTAACAAACTTCTTCTTCGTTGAATATTGTTGTTGTTGTTTCGGCGATTTCAAAAAACACATTTTTGAGTAGTGGGCTTTTTTATTGCAACTATGGCAATTTACGTTCTCTGCTGGACATTTTTTTCTGTGAACTTGACCACAGCGACTGCATTGTTGGGAATTGAACGGCGTTAATTTTCTTTGTGCTGGCGGCTTAAAAGATGAATATGTCTGATTTGACGACGAAGACTTTTTATAGATGCTTGGAAAACTCTTTGTCTTATGCAACGTACCAACAAAATTATTTTCTTGTTGCAACTGACTTGCATTTTCTGTAGCTGAATTTAAGCTTTTCGCTATATTAATAGCTCTTTCCAAAGTAATATTACCTCCACTTAGTAATATTTCCCTAATTTGGGCAAAATTAGGCAGCAAACCACAAATAAATATGTCTTTGACAAGACTTTCTCTCAAATCTCCAAATTCACATGACAGACTAAGGTTTATTAATATTGTTACATACTCTTCAATTGACTCGTTTTGTGCTTGTTTTCTTGCAAAGAAAGTATGACGTTCCATGGCTATATTAGCTTTTGGAATAAAATATGCATCTAATTTTGTAAGCAAGATGTCATATTTTATTGTATCCATATCAACATCAAAGGAGTTAAAAACCTGCAGACAGTCTGGTCCTAGGTGGTGTAACAGTAGAGCGACTTTCCGTTGATCTGCTTGCTGCTCCAAGTTTGATGCACGCATAAAAATTTTAAACTGGTTTTCCCATGACTTCCATGTGACACACATGTTACTTTCCTTGATGTTAAGTGGTGCAATTGTTGTTGCGATGGATAAAACTTGAGGTGTAGACATTTCGTTAAACTTTTGTTCTTCCTCTTTAGTTTCAGACAACGACTCCATCAGTTTTTAAATTTTTTAAATTGAATAATTTTTTATATTTTAAACGTTCTAAAATTAGTCTTTATTTGGGACTTCAATTTGACTTTAATTTGACTTTAAATTGGCTGTTATTTGACTTTTACTTGACTTTTATTTGACTTTTAACTTGACTTTTATTTGACTTTTAACTTGACTTTTAACTTGACTTTTATTTGACTTTTAACTTGACTTTAACTTGACACACCTGACACCATGTTCTGTATTATAGATAATGCAAGATGATTTTTATTGAGTATCTAATAGTTACAATGTTTTACATATTAAAGCTTATTGTAAATGCAGGGTGATTCTTATACAAATATTTATAACTAATATAATACGTCTTTACACAACAAGAAGTTATTTTTTTTTATATATTCTGAATTAAGAGCAACCTTATCTTACAGTCAATCGAAAGGTCTCAAAGTCGAGCCCTAGTAAATCGCAAAAAATTGCAGCCATTGACTTCTTTCAGGTCGCAGTGCGAGAATATTTCCCCATTGTTCCCCTTTTTTGAATATTTTCACTCTAAGACTTTAAAGAAGATAATAATCAACATTTTTTGCTTTTTATGTACACAGCACTTTTAGACCCTTCGATTGATGTATAAGATAAGATTGCTCTTAATTCAAAATATATAAAAAAATAACTTTTGAAAGAAAGTGCAAATAAAATGCAACATTTTTTGTCAGAAAAGAAAACGGCATTAGAAAACATTTATTTTGTTTTGGAATGACTATTTTCAACTTTATTTATGCATGCAAAACCTCGTAACTGCTCTTAATTCAGAATATATAAAAAAATACATTTTTCAAAAATGGTGCAAATAAAATGTGACATTTTTTGTCAGAAAAGAAACGGCATAAGATCAAATTGTAATAGCTTAAAGCGTGGGATTTATTTCAAAAATTTTTTTAGTCACATTTACATATTTAAATAAATTTTTTAATAACAAAATATTATCAATATCTTTAAACATTAATTATTATATAAGTCCTTGATTCTGCGACAAATCCAGACTTTTTGCTTTGGGCACGCATATCCATATCACCGTTATAACATTTGGGGCTCTTAGGCAGAACTTTCGCGAAATGCGTTCTGAAAATTGTTTTTTCGAGAAAAGTTTGCTTCATAAAAATTAAAATATATGTCTAACGAGTTCTCTGATTAAAATTTAACATTAACATTTGTTCAATGAAATTGATCGGTGAATATTTTTTAAGAACATTTTAACCCTCGAGCTCCTACGGTATGGTGAATAAAGATCAGGATCGCTATGTGGTGTATAATGATCAGGGGTTATCATGCGGTGGATGATTTCATATGATCACCAATATGCAAGGTGTCATGTAGATCGTGAGAGTTCCTTAAATAAAACACCTTTTTGTTTTATTGCCCAGTTTTCACTATAACTATTATTCTTTATTATAACTCTTGATTATCACTGCTGATTGAACAAAAGTGATTGAACATAACTGCCGTACAAAAAACTTACTGAAACTTATTTCCCATTTGGTACTGTTTATATAGTTACAATTATAATTCTTACTCAATAACTTCTACAATACTTCTAATACACTATACATATTCTCTTATACTCAATCAGTGTTCATGTGCATTACAACTTTAGTTGTGTTAGAACACTTAATTAGAGCAAGCTATCGATTTGCACAAAGCACAAAGTATTCAAATGTAAAAGACATTTGAATCCAATAGTTTTGTGCTGCAAAACATATGAATCACTTTGTGTACATGAATCAAAGTATTACACTATACAGTTCTACTTTATGCGATTCATGTACACACCGCACTCTGCCCTTAAGAAAATCGTATAATTTGGATCATTCATACAATTTCAAATTATATGATTTTAAAGAATTTATTGTGTGGTTTAATAACTGATTGATATTTACGTTTACATTTCTATTGTAATATAACAATTTTCATATAAAGGTTAACAGTACAATTATTTAATATATTTTTGCCATTAAATTTCATATGAGTCAATAGTTTCATTATTGTTTAACATATTTGCGTTAAAAAACATTTCTTTTAATTGCAAGTGATTAGTTTCATTATTAAGATATTTTTGTTCACAATTTTTTATATGTAAATCAATTGTACAATTGAATCTAACCTAATATCTAGTAGTTTCATTATTATCCAACATATTTTTGTTTACAATTTTTTTTATATATGAATCGTTAGCTTTATATTGATTAATACTACTTGAATTTAATTACTGTTTAGTATAATAAAATTTTTGTTGCTTTTTCTACTACTACATAAAAAAATGTTGTCTACATTTATGCCGTTTTCTTTTCTGACAAAAAATGTCGCACTTTTTTTGCACTTTTTTCGAAAAGTATAGTTTTTAATATATTCTGAATTAAAAGCAACCTTATCTTATACATCAATCGAAAGGTCTCAAAGTGCTGTGTTCATAAAATTCAAAAAATTTTGATTATTATACCCTTTGAAGCCATAGGGGTAAAATATCCAAAAAAGGGGAACAATGGGGAATTATTCTCACACTATGACCTGAAAGAAGTCAATGACAGCAATTTTTTGCGATTTACGAGGTCTCGACTTTGAGACCTTTCGATTGAGGTGTAATATAAGATTGCTCTTAATTCAGAATATATTAAAAAATACACTTTTCGAAAAAAGTGCAAAGAAAGTGCGACATTTTTTGTCAGAAAAGAAAACGGCATTAGTTCTTAAATTAATTTGTTCCCTTTTTTTCTTTTGTCACGCATTGTTGTACTTCTTCAATAAGTATAAAAGGTTTTGATATTGTTACTCTTGAATTTTGATGTTCTATAATATTCTAGTTCCTAATATCACTACGTAGCCTAGGTGCATTTTACATAATTTATATTGTCATCTTCATTATCTAAATTTCACTTTCATTTGGCCTTACATTTCACTAATTTTCCTTTTTGTCGATCCCTGGCGATGGCAATTTTCTATTCTCTGTATTTCTCAAATACGATGCTAGCTTCTCTTAAAGGTTACCTTAGTATTCCCGATTATCGCTACATCTTACATTTATGTTCTAGCTATGATACTAGCTTCTCTTAAACGTTACTAAGTATTCCCGATTATCGCTATATCTTCCGCGCGTTTTCTTTCTATTCTTTTGTAGGTTGCACTCTTCACTATTAATAATACACTTGCAAGTATTATATCATCGACCTATGTGCAATCTCATATGTAGAGTTGATCAGATTTTGAGATCCACTTTTAATGTAGTCATCCTTAAATGGCTTTCCCATTAATTTATATTTGAGCTTTCTCTATCTTTGCGTTTTGCTGTTTTGCAATATATTTCTATACCCTTCGCTACTACTAGCATTTTACCTTTTTACGTTATTGTCTAATTCATTACTAGTATATGTACCCAAACACCTTATTTTATTTATTGTAACAATTCTACTTTCTATTACCCCTCGTTACTACTAGCGTTTAACATATCCTACGTTATTATCTAATTCATTCTTACTATATGTACCTAAACCACTTATTCTATTTGTTGTGATAATTTTACTTTCTACTTAAAAAAAAAATTATTTTGCTTAACCATAATACTATTTGTGACTGTTCACATATTTTCGGTACTTAAGTCTACCTTAATTTTTCCAATCTTCTTTTCTATCTCCAGTTTTCTATCCTGGTTTGTTTCATAGCTAACCTGGTGCTTCAAGGCATTTAATTGCATCTTTTGTCTGCTTCTATAATCTGTGCTCGTCCCTTTAATGTTTCTGGTCTCTACTATGGAAATTTTCGGTTCCCTACCTATGCTGTTCTTCTTCAGAAATCGTATTGGCTTTGGGGCCCATGTTCAGAATCTCCGGTTTCTTTAGCTCTAACTTTTCTCCTCTTTTAAACTCCTCCAACTGTCTTTTCCAGTTTTCTTCTGCCTTTTCCATGCCTTTCTTTAATTCTTCCCAAGACTCCTTCATATCTATTTTTCTGCTTTTTTATCATATATTCTCTATCTAAATCCTCGTTTGATTTACAATTTATTTTCAACCGACAAGTTTTACAGATTTATAATTAATTTCATTGACATATTTTTCTTAATCATAAAAAAAATCTGTTTCTCTATTTTATATTATTCATTACATCAATTTTACAATTTTTTGTTTCATTACAAAAAAAAAATTTTTTTTATTTTGTTTTATTAGCTATTCGAAAAATTTAATAAACGATAAAAATTTCAATTTCACTTTATATCGCTATTGTGCAATATGCTTTGACGCCTTATCTGTTTCTTGACATACTTTTTTTAAATACCTAGCAATCACCACTAATGTTGTTGCTACGCAGATTAATATAATGACTTCAAGGTTTATGCTTACAGCCGTTGGTACATTAGCAGAAGCTATGATTACTTCGCTTATTTTCGTCTGTGTGCTGCCCATAATAAATTTCTCCTTCTTTTGAAATGTGGTTGATATCCTTACTGCTTGTATATAAATTTTTTCTTTTTCTTTCTTTCTCCCTAAAAATGTTTACTGATGTTGTTACTACATTAAACACAATATTTCAATTTCGATGGTGGATGAATGCACTCAAATTTTCTTAATTTTCACTGTCATACTAAATTTCTCAGGATATTATCAACTTCATAGGATTGTCCGCAGGATGGTAACAGCTTCGCAGTATCATCCAAAGGATGTTAACAGCATCGCAGGATCGTCCAAAGTATCATAGCAGCTTCGCAGAATCGTGCAAATGATCTTAGCAGCTTAGCAGGATCGTCCAAAGGATTGCCATGTGGTGAATAAAGATCTGGATCGCTATGTGGTGTACAATGATCAGGGTTTGTCATGCGGTGAATGATTTCATATGATCACCAATATTCTAGGTGTCCTGTAGATCGTGAGAGTTCCTTAAAGAAAACACCTTTTTGTTTTTTGACCAGTATTCACTATAACTATGATTCTTTATTATAACTCTTGATTATCACTACTGATTGAACATAACTGCCGTACAAAAAACTTACTGAAACTTATTTTCCGTTTGTTTCTGTTTATATAAAATTTCTTACTCAATAACTTCTACAATACTTCTAATACACTATAGATATTCTCTTATACTCAATCAGTGTTCATGTGCATTACAGCTTAAGTTGTGTTAGAACACTTAATTAGAGCAAGTTATCGATTTGCATAAAGCACAAAGTATTCAAATATAGAAGACATTTGAATCCAATAGTTTTGTGCTGCAAAACACACGAATCACTTTGTGTACATGAATCCAAGCATTACACTATGTAGTTCTACTTTATGCAATTCATGTACACTCCACAACGGAAGTGGGTCTTTAACCCCCTTATTTCCAAAGTGTCCAAAATTATACCATAACTACATACATTTCTGGTGCAATATATTCAAGAAAAATGTAGAGCGAATAATTTCAGTAGGGTCTTCAAAGACACGAAAAAAATTCCACGTGGGGTTTCTCCACCAGACGGAGAAAAAATCCATACAAAATTTTCAATACAATAAAAAAAAATTATATTTGTAAAGTTATGCTCTAACTAGCATTTACAATCAAACTATGCAATATAAATAATGCAAATCAATTTAATCCTCTCTTTCTCAGATAGCATTAAATATATGGATCAGAGTGTCATATTGATGAATGAATTTTATTCAACGTAATCCAACAATAATGATAGTTCACAGAGCAGTTATGAATACTAAATATACGTACAATCATATTCATCTGTTTTTATGTTCTATACCACTATGTGGGCAGGGTATAATGACTTTGTGCAGATGTTTATAACTATCAAAAATATTTGACCTGGATCCATCTTTTATTATACCGATCGTCTCAGAATCGATTTAGCGATGTCCGTCCGTCCGTCTGTGTGTCCACGTAAACCTTTTAATCAAACTACAGGTCGCAAATACGAATACATTTTGATGAAATATAGTGCATAAACTTCTACCTGCCATAGGATGAACGCTACTGAAATTGGTGAAAATCGGTTCATGTTCAGACTAAAGCCCCATACAAATGACCCCTATGAGATCGACGTAAATTTCCTTAATATCCAAATTATCATATAAATCTCGATCAAATTGGGTTTGTATATATTTATGACATCTATTCATCAGTAGTCCAAATATAAACCCTATAGCACAGTTCTTTGTCATAGCCCCCATATGAAGCTGATTCCCGATCTTCACTTAGGTTAGGTTAGGTTACGTTATAAGTGGCTGCTAATCCAAAGGAAAAGCAGACTTAGACTCTGGGGTCCATTGTGATATCTTGGGACGAATAGGTGTTCCCCTCAGTCCCCATCGTAGAACCAGTTTGAGCTCCTGATGAAGCCCATGGTATGTAAAATTTCTACATTGGAGAGATCACAGAGATCGTGAAGAAACGGCGATCCCATTGCTCGAAGTCTCGTTCTGGAGAGCACCGGGCAATAGCGAAGGAAGTGCTCTATACTCTCCACCTCCTCCGCATCCATGCAGCTACGACAGAAGTCATTTAACGAGACCCTAAGGCATTCAGCGTGTCTCCCTATGAGGCAGTGCCCAGTGATAACGTGATCCTACACGTTGATCCAATAGCCCATCTGTTATCCGTTATGCCAGCGGTGCGAAGCCGCAGTTCCAGCCTGCACAATTCCAGGGGTGTACCAATACATTCCAACCCGTAATGGTAGTACCCTGTCTTGCCACCTCATCAGCTTTGCAGTTTCCTTGTATATTCCTGTGCCCTGGGATCATTATGAGTCTGATATCAAACTGCATTCCATCTCACTTAAAGATGTGCGGCAGTTAAGGTAGTTCTTGTTTTCAGGAACATTGATTCCAAGGATTTTACCACGGCTTGACTATCAGAGTAAATGTTGACAGCGGTTGTAGATAGAATATTCCGACCCAACCAATCAGCAACTTCCTTTATTGCCAGTACCTCCGCCTGACATGCACTTCAGTGGTCTGCAACCTTCGAGCCAGATTTAGTGCAAGCTCATTTTAATAGGTTCCGAAACCAACTTGGCCACACAATTTCGATCCGTCAGTGTAGAAATGTATGGAACGCCTGCTACCTGAAGTCCTCCCAGATTAAGATTCTCTGATCGGTATTAGAGTCTTGTAATGCCGTAGTCGTGTAGTGATTCAGCTTCCCGGATTAGCTTTGCCACATTGGCTGGCGGAATAGGACCAGGATCACAAAAATAAATGGAGGCGAGCCAGATTGGCCATTATTACATCCCTATCACTGAAATTAGATAACAAGAAAATATTTAGGCTGTTCCTGTCATCAGGCGAAGTAAAAGTGCTTTTGGCCTCGTCCTCCATGCTATCAAGGAGGTAATCTTCGCCACCAGATAAGCCAAAAGCGTCGCCCAAGAGTTCAGTCTCGGATGTTAAGTAACCATCCTCCTCCATGGCTGTTTGTCCTCAGCCTGTGGTCCCCTCCCCAGCAGATTTCTCTACTTGGTTGGCGATCTCTGTGATTGGTCCGTGCTCGCCCTTGTAGACTATGATAAGGGTTTGCCCAAAGCCGTAGGAAGCTATGCCATCTGTCCCGGTTAAATGCAGAAGGGATTCGGCGTTAAGTAGCAGTACACCTGTTGTGTGTTGGAAGGTTAGGATTGCAGACGTTCAGCATCTTTGGTACGGATTCAGCGTCCCCGGAAGTTGTTTGAATTTAAGCATGAGCTCTAGGTCGGGACGGGATGTCATGCTTTTGTATGACATCAAGTTTTGCTCCCGGCCATAGATCTCTCAGTTTGCTGATGGCAGCCTTATACAGGGCTATTGATCGTTGATCAGCAAAAGCTATCAACTTTTCACGGCTTTGATACCAGCCTGCATCGCGACAGGTTGGAGGTGGACCTGGCATGTCCTCAAGGACATGCATAACTGTTTTTGTGTTTTTAAGATTTGTTTCCATTTTGAATCCCACGACTGTAGGGGGAGGAATGACATCCATGTCATAGCCCCCAGCGACGCAGCATGGGCGGCCCACTGCCTCTTGCTACTCGCTGAGGTACCCAGGTATCAGTGGGGCTCCGTTAAAATACAGTCAGTTACCCCTGACTGCAAACCGTCCGATGAGCCCGGGTAGCGTAACACTCCAGATAAGGGGTGAGTAACATTTGGTCGTGCACCTTCAAGGTTCCAGACATGACCCAGTTTCAGGAAGAGGTAGTCATACAGTAAAACCCATTCCCTTACGTGCCTCATATAAGGAACCGCAGTGCACTTAAGCCACCGCATCCCTACAAGATTGTTACTCGTGACGGTATCTAAATCAAAATCAAAAATATTGCACAGATATTTCTCAAATTTGTTTTGTATGTTTTTGCAGAAAATAAGTGACTTTGCCAAACATTGTCAGGATCGGTCCATTTTTGGACGTAGTCCTCATGTGTATATAGAATCCAGTCTGAAGATTTTCATATTGGTTTATACTTATTTTCTATATCTAACTATTTGGACCTAAGAGATAGGGTCTCTAAACGCATAGTATAGGGTAGCGTATAGTAGGTCTAGACCGGCTATAATATTCTTACTAATTTTTATTGAACTGTAATTTTTTAAGAATTTGCGCTAGAGTTAGAGGTAAAGTAGTTCCGTATGTATTCTAGTGTAGACTACTGTTGCATAGTTTGATTGTAATTGCTAGTTAGAGCATCATTTTTCACATTTCCGTACAACTTTATCAATATAAAATTTTTTTTATTGTATTGAAAATTTGGTATGGATTTTTTTTTTGCGTCTGGTGGAGAAACCGCACTTGTAATTTTTTCGTGTTTTTGAAGACCAATACTGAAATTATTTGCTCTACGTTTTTCTTGAATATATTATATCAGAAATACAGGTAGTTATGGACATTTGGAAATAAGGGCCTAAAAGACCCACTTCCGTTGGAGTTCGAGGGTCAAAATGTTCTAAAAAAATATTCACCGATCAATTTCATGGAACAAATGTCTATATAGAATTTTAATCAGAGAAGCCGTTAGTCTCATATTTTAATTTTTAGGAACCAAACTTTTCTCGAAAAAAATTTTTCAAACCGCGATTTCGCGAAAGTTCTGCCCAAAAGTTCCAAATGTTATATCACATAATTACGTACTTTCAATCGGTGATAGTGATGTTCGTGCCCACGACATCATGTTGCACTGTGTTATTAGCCGGCATGAAGTAAATTGTCATTGAAAGAATGATAATCCTTATGGATGATTGATTTCAACGGTTGTATATCTTCAAATTTTTGAGCTGTACTAGGTATAACTCCTTGGTACAAAGGAGTTGGCCGAACTTCCTTGCACTTCTTAGTAAATCTTTGAGGTAGATCCTTCCACTCATCATTAAATAATAATTTGTGCATTATACTATCTTTACTGTACATTAGTCCACATAACTGTAACATTGTCGAAGATCCAGGCTTGTTATCTTGTCTAATAGATTTACAAGTTTTCAGTTCTGAATAATTGTAAAAAACGTATGATCAAGATAAGGTTTTTTTAATATTGCTTCAATTTTGCACTATCCTTTCTGCAATGAGATTCCAGTTTTTGCAAATCAGTCAAGTACTTTCGTATATGTGCTTTCTTTACATTATTTACCTTAGAGTTTTTCGTATATTATTCTGTTTTGACTTTTTAAAATCCCAGTATCGTTACTTTTCTTAGCCCAATATAATGCTTGTCACTCACCAATGGCAATTGCGTTCAACAACATTTGTTACATACTAGTAACCTCTGATTATTTATTACTAAATTATATTTTAGACTACAGCTTCGCCGAGATTCAGAATTAAAATCAGATCGAGATATTATTTCCTTGTTTACTAGTGAAACAACGTGTCGTGTTTGATCCCAGGTCAGATCATTCCAAATAGAATTGAAAATTTTTTTCCTCATGACTTCTGAATTTCATTACATTTTTTATTTTTGCTCTTTTCACATTTTTTGGAATTGTTGCTTTTATTTTTCGAGCGTTTCTTAGCACTAATTCTTTATCACTGCTCATACTATAATATTACTGACCTGTTTCCAAGCTAGGTTTCTAGATGATAATACTGAATATTCATTTAAAACTATTTTTTCAGGGTGATCCGTTTCATTTAATTCTATTCTCGTATTTAAACTTTCAGGAGAATTACAAGAAGTTTGCAACTCTTGCGAAGAAGTTTATTTGACCAAATTCTCAACAAATAATCCTGTCGTTTCATCCAAACGCATAAATTCAGTTCCATAATAAAAATCATCTTTTGTATTTTCAATTGATGCAGACTCAACTGGCAGCAGCTGATCAGTCTTTTCATCAATAATCAATATATATGATGGATTATTAATTTTATTATAGTATTAAATCTAAACGGTTTAACTCATTCGTTACTTAAAAGCATTGACTTGCCTTGCTCACGTTATAGGCTTTTCTAACTTCTGCACTGTAGAAATGTTGCAAAAAAAAAAAAATGTTGTGCATTGTAGAAATATTGCACGAAATGACAAATATGACAAAATATAAATATTACACTAAAGACATAAATTCTCAAAGAAATATAAAACAAAACTTCATAAGTATGTTTTCTAGTTATCAAGTATACGTCCAGAGTACGTGACTCCATGACATTAGTTATGTGTTTTTTAAATTAGACGTCTGAGATACGTGGTAAAAACACATTCTAAATATGAATCCGGTTTAAACTCAAAACCTTCAAAAATTGAGTTGCGAGATTACCTCAGGGTACCCTCGATATATCCATCCGTTGATTAAAAAAAGCTGTGCCGACTGTTTCGCTGTTCATATCAAAGGTAAATTGTTTATAAGCTAAGACATTAGATGTCAAAAAAAAATTTTTCCATATAAGCATTTAAAAAACACTATCAAAAATAAATTTTTATAATGATTCATTAAATATAAGTTTTTTAAATGAAATTTAATAGAAAGTTCGGATATTGGCGAACTTAGTACAATTTAAGACCAGGCTTACAAAACATATTTATATATGATATATGTAATGTCGGTTGGAAAATATTTTAAATTAATTTAGGCGAGGTTTAACACATAAATGCAAAAATAAGAAAAATCACATGAATGCAAAACTATACAATTATTAGACTTTATAACTAGATTTATAATAAAAACATATATGATTGTTAAATGTTTGACAAATGAAATATACCTACAATATTAACACACTTCGGTGGCATGTTACAAACTGTTGACCCTAGGGGTTGTGGGTTGGATACTCATGGTGGAAAGTTATTTTTATCCTTTTATTCTAATTTTTTATACATTAATTATTTCATTTTTTATCGTTCGGTTATTTCAACAGCATCAAAATTTATATACTAGCACAGAATAATAATAACATGAAAATAGTGTTTCAAATAAGTCGTACCTAAAAAAAATATTTTTACAGCAAGGGTTTCCCTAGGTCAAAATTTGTGATTAAGTACTAAATTGGAATTTACAATAGTAAAAAATAATATGATTTGTTCGCGCTTTTTAATTTTTAAAGATGTTCCGTGGAATTACCAAAACTTCATTAAATATATCAAATTGTTTAATTTTTCAAATATGTTGCTTATATCTTATACGAGTACCTATATAAAAATGAAGTTTTGTATGCTTGTTTGTTTGTGGTTTATAGGAGAGTACACCACTAGACCGATCATGTTGAAATTTGTACAGTAGATAACTGCCTATCTGGAAGGGCACCTCAAATATAAAGTGAATTTTTTACAGCTGATTTTAACATATACACCCCTGTTCTTGAAACCACTATCACAAAAAAAACTCGTAAATGAAAAAATTCTTAAATCTACGAGTTTTTTGCTGTTCTCTAATTTCAATAAGAATATTTTTTCTCGTTTTAATTCACATAGAAAAGGCTTTGTGAAATCAAAACAAATGCCCTTTTTTCTACTAAGCAGGTCTTAAGAGATAAAAAAAAACTAATTGAAATTTGAACTCTAACATGTTTTTTATTGAACCTTGTCATTATTTTAAAAAATTAGACATTAATTTTATGAAAAAAAAACATTTTAAGAAACGTTTACATATTGCGCTGATTTAAAAAAAAAAACTCGTAATAAGTGGTCGATGTTAATAAAACCCACTTTTTGCGATGATGCTATTCTATAACTATAATAAAAACTTTTTATTTACACAATCTATTTTCCATTATAATTTTTTCAATTATAACATAGATTCTTCATGCACTAATTATTGAAAATAAAGGAATTAAAAAAATTTTTTTGCTCAAATCATATATTTTTATTTTTTTTTGCATATGACTGCCACAACTTGGTTAATGTTCGAAACAGTAGTGATGCCAGTCAAATCCAATTTATTTGAATTTCGAATTTTCTTTGGTGATGCCTTACTTATTTCAAAAAGAGAAGTCATTCTTAATTGAATGAAATTGAAGAATAAAAACAATTACATGAACAAGTAAATTGTTATTTTAAAAGAAAATATATTTTTTTTTTACTTTCTTTATAATCTTAAGGAAAAACATGCAAAAATTACTTAAGGTTTTTTTGTGAAAGTGACTAAAGAACCATATGGCACCTCGGTTTCTAGATAACATATGGTTCTGAAGCTAAACCATATGTTTCATGTCATTTCATAATAAAAAATATGATTTCGAAAATATAAAATTTGTGTTTTCAAGAAACCCAAAATTTCAATTTCATGTTATTTCAAATTCATTCTTATTCAAATAACAACGTTTCAAGAACAGGGCTGATTATATCTAGAGTACTTCGACAGCAAGAGTTCTGAAACTATGTACATGTACATATTAATCTAATTTGAAGAGTCGCGGAAAAATGGGCGGGATCAGACCAGTGCGCGAGTTATAGTTTATGGTTATAAACTATGTAGTGAGAAAAGTTTTTAGTTTAAGAATTTTTACATTTCTTTATTGAATCTAGTTTTAGACTGAATTATAATAAGAAATAGAGTGTACTTATATACTAAAATGTAAGGTATAGTTATGCGGAAGAAAGTATTCAATATTTTTATGTGTCACAGAATGTTTATGTAAAACATATCTTGCCGATACTTTCGTTTACATAAACATTTAATTTACATGCGGAAGAAATATTAGTGGTTTTTTGGGTCACATATGTGTTTTAATTGTTAAATGCAAAATTATGGATGAGGTACTTTTGCTTACACAAACAAAAGGTTTTTATTGGTAACATATGTAGGTTAGTTGGTAACAAAAGTATCGAAGAGATATCGAAGAGATACTTTTGTTTACATAAACGTTTTACAAAATATTAATGGTTATGGGTCACATATGTGTTTTAAATGCAAAAGTATCGGCAATGTACATTTGCCTACATAAACAAAAGGTTTTCATATGTAAGTTGGTTTGTGACAAAAGTATCGAAGAGATACTTTTGTTTACATAAACATTTATAAATTAATTTTATGACCTATTAATACTAAGGAAGTCTATTAGAGTTATTTAATTTGTTATTTAATTTAATTTATGCCACACACCATATAGTGAGGTGCCATAAATCTTTAGGGTATCATTGTTTTGGGCTGTACCCATAACTCGCGTGGCACCCCCTTACAAAGTAAATATTTAATGTCATATAACTGGAGTACTACATATAATAGAGAAAGCCTTGGATAATTGTCTGAGTTCATAAGTTATTAACGGGAGTAGTCAGTATGTGAGTATGTGAGTAAATACTATGAAAATGACAGTCTTCAAACAAGTACATTAATTACCAATGGGAAATATGCACGGAATTACCCAATAAAAAAAAATCGCCAAAATTGTAAAATCAAAAATCGCAAAAAACAGAAACCAAAAATCTTGACGATTGTCAAAGTCCAAAATCGCCAAAACCGAAATTCGCATATAACAAAAATCGCCAAAATAAAACAAAAAACGAATATTTCAAATCCCGAAACACAAAAATCGCTAAAGCCAAAAATCACAAAAACCCAAAATCAAAAATAGCAACAAAAAAAAAACCGCCACAGTCAAAAATCGCTAAAATCAAAAATCACAAGGTTAGCCAAAACTGAAAATTCTGAAAATCGCAAAACATAAAACATACAAAAACCAAAAATTGCCAAAACAGACAATCGCTTATACAAATAATCGCCGAAGTCAAAAATCGCCAAAGAATCTAAATCGCAAAATCAAAAATCGACAAAATCATATATCACAAAAAAAAAATAAATAAAATTTGTTATTTTCTATTTATGCAATTGTAAAAATATTAAAAATTTTTGCAGGCCCATAATCGAATGTTTTTACTTTAAAATAAAGTAAAAAACATTGGCACATTTGTTTCAAAAATGTATCTATATTCTGCATGACAGGTTATGCAGCTGTTTCGGGAAGAGTCACCAACCCTCATCAGTAACCAAAAGCAGTAGTTTGCTTGGCAAAAGTTAATTCATATACGTTTGCTGTGAAACCAATGCAATGAGAATCCAAGCAAAGAGTTATACATTAAACCTTCCCCAATATAACAAACTAAATATAGAATAACTTTGAAACAAATAGTTTTCTCCAAAATGTATTCCCAGTTTTTTATTTCGTTACGATGGATGAAGCGAAACGCATCGGATAACAGTCAGTTTGTAATAAATAGTGAAATAAATCAGATATTAATGTAAACTTGAAACTCAGGTGGAGGGTAACAAAGTTTCAGCATAGCCGACTTTAACACTCATACTTTTTTACGATCAAAGCTACATAAAACAATTATTTTTTTATTTTATTCTGTCACTCAAGAGATATATTTATTTTATCTCTCCCAAAATAAAAGTAATTTTAAATTTTTTTATTGGTACTTAGTAATACGTATTTATGAGTTTTTTAAGTAAATATCATGGACTGAATTATATAAACTTTCCGCACCAATGAAGACTTTTATAAGAGGCCACAATATATTTAAGGTATGACCTGTGGTTCAAGCCCACATAAATAACGTTTTTAAAAGTGCTGTAGCTCAGTCGCTTTTCAATTTATCAACTTCGGGTTTTTTTTTTAAGTGAAATAAAGTGTACGTAATTTTATAACTTTTTCCGTACTTGTTTATGTTTCTATATTTTTTATCCTCCCAGAGCGATGAAAATGGGTTGAAAATGGGTACGTAAAAATGAGATGGCAAACGGGGTGTCGTTTTTCTTGAGAACCATATGCCATATCGAAATTCGGAGGGCGACATTTTGTTGGTAATCATGTCAGGCAGCTCCTGATTTGGTATATTTCCAAATTATCAAAAATGGCGCGCTTTAAAAAAGTTCAAAAATGAGCTGTTTTTGGTTGATTTTTGCCCCACCCCTTCCCCGTGATTACTTACAAAACGCCTTCCGGCGCATCTTTATCCCACTTCTGGTTCTCGAGAATAACGCCACCCCAAGTTTAAAAAAGTGGTTCCGAGAAAAAGCATTTAAAGTTTTATTACAAGAATTTTCTGTATTGTCGTACAAATATTTTATTATTGGTATATATACAAGTTAACGCATTCAGTGAATACTCCTAATAATTTGCACTTAAATTGAAACTGAACAGAGTTCAGTTACCGGCACCATTTAATTCTAGCTGACTCAAACTACACAACAACAATTGAACACAACAGAGTTCAGTAACCAACACCATTCAATTCTAGCTGACACAAAATACACAACAACAAAACAAACACAACATAGTTCAATTAACGACACCAATAATATTTATTAAAATTAAGTTATAAAAAATCAATAACCAAAATTGTTACCAACACCATTCCAGCTGACACAAAATACACAACAACAAAACAACACAACATAGTTTAATTGACGACACCAATAATATTTATTAAGTAAGCAAAACCTAAATAAGTTATAAAAAATCAATAAAAAAATTGTTACCAACACCATTCTAGCTGACACAAAATATACAACAACAAAACAACACAACAATATTTAAGCAAAACCTAATTGTTTATAAAAAATCAATTGTAATGTAAACTTAAGTAAATTTTTATATAAAAGAAACAAATATTCAATAAAGAAGTTAGTTCTATTTTGCATCCACAACCACAATCGTTTACTGGCGCCCGAGCTTAAAAAAGTCTTAAAAACCCGAGTGTAAAACTTAAATCAATAGTGTGAAAAATTAAGAATTAACGAGAAAAATTAATTTTGAAAAAGTAACTAAACACGCGTTCCAAAATAACTTAAAAAAAAAAAAAAAAAAAAACGCGTTAAACAGTGCAAAAAAAAAGTTTTTATTGAGTAACACTGTGATTAAAGGCAACGAAAAGCATAAAAATTGGCTTGAAAACTTGTACATAAACACTAACGTTAATAGTGACTTAAAGGCGTGTCAACATTGAACCTTAAAAAAATAAAACACGCTAAGTAGTGAACTAAATCGTGTTCACCAAAAACATTTGTGGAAGGACATCAGTTACCAGTGGAGAAGGGGTACCCTAGTAGGAAGCGAAAAGAAGAATACACCAATCCCGAGCGGCATGCTAATATTATTATTATTGTAAGTTGTAATCAAACTTTATGAAATTATTTAAAAGAAAAAATAGAAACGTAATTGTAAAAGCAACTTATATATTTTAAAAATTGCCAAAAGAAGGCACAAATTGTAAAAATTAAATTATTTTAAACTCATTTGTAAAATCAAGAGTACGAGTAATTAACAAACAAACTGTAAAAAAGACACAAATTATAAATAACGTAAACAAATCTTTATGAAATTGTTCAAAACTAAAACATATAACTTATAGAAGAAACTCAACTATAAATAATTTTAAATTAAAAAAAACACAAATTATAAATTATATAGAAAATTATTAATGCCCACACATTTTTAAAGCTAAGGAATATTTAATATTGTGAATACACTGAACACACATTTCAAATATAGCTTTTTTAGAAATGGACCAGATAAAAGAGGCCATTACACAACTTACTGGAGCACTTAATGCCCAGATTGAACAGGTTAAGATTTTGAGTATTAGACTAGGGAATGTAGAAAATGTTATTAACCGCCCCTCGACAGAAGAGATGTCACTTCCTGTTCCACGAACAGAGACAGATCTTCAAGATATTAGGAAACTCCCAGATTGTGTTAGGGATTTACAGATCTTCGATGGCAATCCTGTCCAATACATTTCATGGATCCACAATGTGGAGTCCATTTTGAAAGACTATGAAATTGTCAGACAAAAACCAATCTATAGGGCAATCCTACAACACATTCGACAAAAAGTTAGGGGTCCTGCGGACACAGCATTAATCTCATACAACATTTTTGACGAAAGTTGGGAAAAGATAAAAAACTGCCTGTCCCTACACTATGCCGATAAGAGAGATATTCAGACATTAGAATATGAGCTTAGCGTCATGCGTCAAAGAAATAATACCATCGACGAGTTTTATGCGAGAGTTAACCACCAGCTCTCACTTATTATAAATAAAATTAAAACAGATAACTATTCAGGGGCAACTGTTGAAGCTTTAATATCGAGCTATAGGAACAGAGCCTTAGATATTTTTATTAGAGGTATTAGTGGAGATATTTCAAGGATGCTTGCGATCCAAAAACCGAAAACGTTACCAGAAGCATACACGTCATGCCTTGAGTTTCAAAATATGAATTTTAGGAACACCTCTATTCACCCACGTTACCCAAATAATATAACTTCACCAATTAACCAAATGTATAGAAACGGGAACTTAAATAAGCCAACAATACCCCTAAAGAAACTTAATCCAAATGAGAGAATTCGTATTTATAATACGCCATTCAAGACACACACACAACATATTCCACCACCTAGGCCCACTCGGCCTAAACCACCTATACCAATGGAAATTGATTCCTCTATAAAATCTCATCGACTTAATTATATGAACAGACCAGAAAAATCACCTCTTCCCAATTCCGCTTATAGCTCTAACATCCCTCGAAAACAACAGCGGTTGTTTTATACGGATACTACGGAAGATATAGAACAGTTGCCAGATTGCAACGAAGTTCAAGGCGAACAATATGAAGAGAATCCCGAAGAAGAAGAATACTTGGATCACGAAGAAAACGAGTTAAATTTTATGACGGAAGCCTCTCTAACCTTCCATACCTAGAACTTACTTCCAAGGATGGTCAAATCTTAGAATTTTTAGTGGACACAGGGGCCAATAAAAATTTTGTTTCTGAGACCATCGGATATAATTCTAAACCTGTAGAGTCCATATTTAAAATACGATCAGCAACAGGTCAAGCCTTGATTACTCGAAAAGTCGTAGGAAAATTTTTTAAGAACCTTGGTATAGAGAAAGATCTTACCTTTTTTGTTCTTCCCGGTTTGCAATCATTTGATGGAATTATTGGTGACGATACTCTTAAGCAACTAGAGGTAATAATTGACAGGAAAAATAATATACTAAAATTGGGTAATGGCGCAACAATCCAACTTAAATCCAGAATAGCGAAACAAGTTAATTGCATTGAGGCAATAAACCATGATGACAAGGATATAGAAAAACTAATAAATGAATATAGGGAACTGTTTGGACCAGTTTCAAATAGTGGCATCGTCGAAACAAACGTTCGTGCAGAGATCAGAACATCGACAGATGAACCAATTTACACAAAATCGTATCCTTACCCTAGTCATCTCAGACACGAAGTAGAAAGCCAGATAACCCAAAATGCTTAAAGACGGTATATTAAGACCATCAAAAAGTCCATACAACTCACCCCTGTGGGTAGTTGCAAAAAAACCAAAGGCGAATGGAGAAAAACAGTATAGAGTTGTTATAGATTTCAAACGTCTTAACGCTGTCACTATACCCGACACGTACCCATTACCGGACATTAACACTACCCTTTCCAATTTAGGGGATAGCAGTTACTTCACTACATTGGATCTAACCTCTGGATTCCATCAAATTAGGATGAAGGAGAGCGATATTGAAAAAACAGCATTTTCCACAAACAATGGGAAATTCGAGTTTGTGCGATTACCTTTTGGGCTTAAAAATGCGCCTTCGATATTTCAGCGTATGATGAATGATGTGCTCTTACCAATACTTGGAAAAGCATGTTATGTCTATATCGACGACATCATAGTGTTTGGCAAAGATAAAACTGAACATATCAAAAATCTGAAAAAAGTTTTTTCTCTCCTGAAAAGGGCCAATCTGAAACTGAATTTTGAGAAATCTAAGTTTCTAAAGACAAGCGTAGAATTTCTCGGACATACAGTATCTCAACAAGGCATACAACCAGACCCAGGTAAAATCTCCGCAATACAACGAATTCCGGTTCCTAAAAATCTAAAAGACCTAAAAAGTTTCCTTGGACTAGCATCTTACTATAGAAGATTCATTAAAGATTTTGCAGCTGTGGCAAAACCTCTTACAAATCTCACTAGAGGACTAAATGCACAAATCAAGGCAAACCAGTCGAAACGTGTTACCATCAGTTTAGATGTTAAAGCCATCGAATCTTTTAAAAACTTGAGAGAACTATTAATGTCATCAGAGATTCTGGCTTTCCCAGATTTTGAAAAGCCATTTATTCTAACTACCGACGCCTCCAATTTTGCTCTTGGGGCTGTTCGTTCTCAAGGCGAGATTGGAAAAAACCGTCCAATTACATACTTGTCCAGATCCTTAAATAAAACCGAAGAAAATTATTCAACCATAGAAAAGGAAATGTTGGCCATAATATGGTCCCTCGATAAACTTCGCAGTTATTTGTATGGTGCCAGGGAAATAAAAATTTTAACAGACCACCAACCACTGACTTTTGCACTAAGTAACGCCAACAATAATGCGAAACTTAAACGATGGAAAGCTAGGATAGAAGAGTACAATTATAAGTTAATATATAAACCTGGTAGAACGAACATCGTGGCAGATGCTCTTTCCCGAATATCACCAGAGGTAAATGTGCTCACATCATCGGATTGTTCTCAGCATAGTGGTGAGGAGGATGGCATAGATTTAATACACCATTGTGAAGCGCCAATCAATGTTTTTCGGAATCAAATAATAATATCGAGCGACTTGAAAACAAGCCATTTTGAAAGTCCACATGCAAATTTCCAGAGGCACTATATTAAAATGAAAAACCTGAACGAACATACACTTATTAAAGTGTTGAAAGAAAAACTCAATCCCAATATTATTAATGGAATAAAAATACCGGAGGAAAAAATCATGATATTGCAAAAAATTTTCAAAGAGCATTTTTCAAAGTTTAAGATAAGAATCACACAAAGAATAGTAGAAGATATAACAGATGAGGAAAAACAATTTATAATTATAAAAAATGAGCACAAAAGGGCTCATAGGAACCCCAAAGAAAACAAGGAACAAATCTTGGAGAATTATTATTTTCCAAAAATGACAAAACTTATTAAAGATTTTACAAAAACATGTGAGATATGTATTAGGAATAAATATGATAGACATCCTCCAAACCCCGAACTACAACCTACTCCAATCCCATCTTATCCAACTGAAATTGTACACATTGACATAATGGAGATAAAAGGCGAGAAATTCATCACATGTGTCGATAAGTTTTCCAAATACACAAAACTCTTTCACATTAAGAACAAATCAGTCCTGTACATTAGGGAAAAAATCATAAAAGTTCTTCATTTTTTTTCTGCTCCAAAAACAATAGTAATGGATAATGAAGGCAGCTTCATCAGTCCAATTGTTCTAAATTATATAGAAGGCTTGGGGATCAAAACATATTTTGCGCCTCCTCAGAAAAGTGAGGTAAACGGGACTATAGAAAGGGTTCATTCTACTATTATAGAAATGCTTAGATGTCTCCGTGAAGAATATTCAAACTTATCGATGAAGGAATTAATCAATATCACGGTAGACAGATACAACAACACAGTACACTCCGTAACCAAAAGAAAACCGGCCGATATATTCCTCGGTAGAACTGAAAGAATAAATTATCAAAACTTGACTAATTTCAGAGAAAACGTCAACAACGATTTAAGAAATGAGATCACTAGAAACCAAAAAATACAGCTTTATCGGCAAAATTTAAAAAAAAAAGAAACCAAAGAAATATAATACGGGAGATGTAGTATTTAAAAAGAATAAACAAATCAAGGGTAAGGATAAACCCTTATTCATTAAACAAATTGTTGGAGAACACAATGAAGTAACAATAACTACACCAGAAAATAAAAAAATTCATAAATCCCACCTAAAAAATTAATTATCCTTTTCAGATTGTTGTCCCACTGGGCAAATGCCACCGTTGACATCTACGAGGTATTGGGAAAATATCCAAAGGAAACTATAGAATAATCCACACAATAAACTTAAAGGAATATGAGCAAGCAGTTTTAAACGTAAAATCGGTAATCCACTTCAATCCAAAGAGAACAGCTACAATGGATTCACAATTGGAACATCAACTTCACAAAATAGAGAATCTACTGGATCAACTCCGTCCAAGAAACCCTACACGAGGTAAAAGATCCATTAATTGGATTGGATCTGCCTGGAAGTGGATCGCGGGAAATCCAGACGCTACAGATTGGGATAAAATTCTGAGCACAACTAAAGATGTAGTCAGAAACAATAATAAACAGTTCACCATAAACCAGTATTTGATAAGAACAACTAATAACTTGTTAGAAAATTACAATACGGTAGTTAAAGAAAGGAATGCTGATGACGACCACAGATATGCTCAAATACTTTTTAATAAACTTGGCTTAATTAAAGATGAAATAGCACAAATCGCTATGGCAAGTCAGCTAGCAAAAAATGGAATTGTACATTCACAAACGGAAACACTTCCATATAAAAATGAGATACAAGCGCTCCAATTTGCGGAACCCTCAATGGTCGTAAAAGATTCACTTCTTTTGTACAGTATTTCTCTTCCCCAAACAGAGGAGGCATCGTTTAACAGCGTACTCTTACGTTCAACGGTAATAAATGGGAAGAAAATTCACCTTGAATTTACTAATATGTTAATATCCAAAACTGAGAAATATGGAATCAAAAATAAATGCTTGGAAATTGACGATATTAAAATATGCAAGCAACATTAAATAGAAAAACTAGACGCAGATCATTGTATAGCTGGAATCCTAAATATTGGAAGAGCAACCTGTGAATATCAAATTGAGGACCACCAAATTATCGAGCTTATATCAGAGGGAACAATCTTTCTATCAAATTACTTAGGAAACCTTACTTTCGGTAACAGCTCACAACTACTAAATGGCACATTTATTGTAAATTTCCTTAACGAAACTATAACTCTGAACAAGACTAGCTATTCAAACTGGCAAACAACATCTTTTCACATACTTCCGCCATTATTACGACACAATATAACAGAAAAAGAGATTAAGCTCGACTTGCAATACCTCCACCATCTTCATGTTGGAAATATTAAACAAATTAAAGACCTTTCTTACAAAGCCCTTGTTTCTATCAGTTCCAACTTCTTAATACTCATTGTAGGACTTTCAATTATATTTACAGTCCAAATGTACTCTAAATGTAAGAATCGTCAGGGGACATTGATAATTCCTTCCCCAATTGATTTCCCTGAAATCAAAATAAATTACCCATAGAATTTAAAACGTGTTTTTACTCAATCAGCGAGACGCTGATACTTAAAAAGGGGGGAGTTAACGCATTCAGTGAATACTCCTAATAATTTAAACTTAAATTGAAACTGAACAGAGTTCAGTTACCGGCACCATTTAATTCTAGCTGACTCAAACTACACAACAACAATTGAACACAACAGAGTTCAGTAACCAACACCATTCAATTCTAGCTGACACAAAATACACAACAACAAAACAAAGACAACATAGTTCAATTAACGACACCAATAATATTTATTAAAATTAAGTTATAAAAAATCAATAACCAAAATTGTTACCAACAACATTCTAGCTGACACAAAATACACAACAGCAAAACAACACAACATAGTTTAATTGACGACACCAGTAATATTTATTAAGTAAGCAAAACCTAAATAAGTTATAAAAAATCAATAAACAAAATTGTTACCAACACCATTCTAGCTGGCACAAAATATACAACAACAAAACAACACAACAATATTTAAGCAAAACCTAATTGTTTATAAAAAATCAATTGTAATGTAAACTTAAGTAAATTTTTATATAAAAGAAACAAATATTCAATAAAGAAGTTAGTTCTATTTTGCATCCACAACCACAATCGTTTACTTACATATATAGCTCTGTAACTCCAAAAATAATTCGAGTTCTAAAAATCCTTGTAGGGAATTATTTTTGAAGGATTTTAGAAGACATTTAAGAAAGAAAAAAATCGAAATCAATTTTTTTTAACCGTATTGTATTGAAAAATAAAAGTTATGGTTATTAAAAAAGTTAATTAAAAAAATCATTAATATTTTCAGTGCGATATAATAAAAAGCAAAATTATTTTAGAAGATGGACTTTTTATAATAAAACTGCGTCACCTCTTCAAAATCAACGCAACTGTCTTCAAATTAGGAGATAAAAGTGCACAAAGTCTCTTTTTTTGACGTTTTTTTTTAATCAACAAAAAAGAGGACTATTGCCGTTTTCTTTTCTGACAAAAAATTTCGCATTTTATTTGCACTTTTTTCGAAAATGTATTTTTTTATATATTCTAAATTAAGAGCAACCTTATCTTATACATCAATCGAAAGGTCTCGAAGCGCTGTGATCATAAAATGCAAATGCTCTTTGAAATCGTAGGGTGAAAACGTTCAAAAAAGGGGAACAATGGGGAAATATTCTCACACTACGACCTGAAAGAAGTCAATTGCTGCAATTTTTTCGATTTAAGAGGGCTCGACTTTGAGACCTTTCGATTGATGTGTAAGATAAGGTTGCTCTTAATTCAGAATATATGAAAAAATACTCTTTTCGAAAAAAGTGTATTTTATTTGCACTTTATTTTTTCTCACAAAAAAAACGGCATATATGTTTAGATATATATTTTTAGCTGCTTAAAGCAGGATGCAAAATTCGGGTTGGTCGTCAGGTTAGGTATAAGGTATCGTAAAGTCAGCCTAGACCAAAACCTTTTTACTTGTTTTACTGTTTTTGACTGCAACATTTTTTCAGACTTCAACGCTGATTGTACCCGAAAAATTAGATCCAAAGTAAATACAACAAAATATCAAATTCATTATTAGGTTAGAAATAAAGAATTTTCAAGATTTAAAAATGTTCGTTGAACTAAGTTGGTCTACTTTGTCTCGTCGTGGATCAGGCTTACTAGCATCCTGACACCTAAACTACTGTATGATTTTCTTGTATGCCGACTGGCCGATTAAGAAAGGCTAGAATAAACGCTTTTTTAATTAAAAATCTGTAAAAATATATAGAAATAACGCACTAAAACTGGCCAACTAATAATGAAATTTAAAGTTGGTTTTATTTAGTTTTGGTATTTTTCCCTTATGCGTTTTCAGACCAGCTACGTTATAAAAATTTACCAAAAGCTAAACAAAATAGATGCTGTTAAGATGTTTTGCCACAAATTTATAAACAAACCTCATTTTATTTTGAAATTCACCTTTCAGTGAATAATGCAATTCATCGACATCGTCCATTGCTCGATCAACTTTTTCATTGTTTTTGCTAGTTTTCCTCGACAATGAATTTTGATATGGGATTTCTTTCAAACGAGCGGGTGAAATGTCCTTTACGAATCAAAAAAAAAAAAAAATTAAATGTTAAACTGCGAAATATTTATATGCACACTTACCATGAAATAAATCTGTCTGTGTTGGTCGTTGACAGCTGAAGAAGGATCACAATTTTCACGTTTTAAATTGTGCTTGGGAATTGCGGTGTGTTTTAAACGCTTCTCATTACTGTTAAGACTTTGTCGTTTTATTGGTGATTCACGATCCATATTTAAGGATTTAACGTCAAACTTGTCACTGCCATTGGTCATATGTAATTTCGGTGCGTCAGCACTTGCTGCTAAAAGCTGATATCGTCTAAACAGTTTTGTATCATATCGATCGCTTGTATCCATAATACTTTCAAACTGATTTTCTTTGATCATAGGATTTCTAAAATTTTTATCTATAAAGCCGGTATCATAGTTATTTGCCGATGTGGCTCTGTTAGAGTCTGGTGCATTGTAGTTGGAGAATTCATTGATTTCAACATTATTTGGCAATGTTCCGTTACGAAGATACATTTTCATGTGACCCAATTGACCTAAATTATGTTGGTTCCGGAGTTGGTTCGTTAAATTTCCTTCGACTCCAACATTTGCCGTTATTTCAGCCCATGTCGAAACTTTTTGGTAAGGATAAATCTTAGTGTTTGATGGAAAAACAGGTATAAATTTGCTTGTTTTATGTTTCATCTTATTTGGTATTTCGTTATGAAACATTTTATTTTTATTTCTGAGTGGTATCTGTAGTCCATTCCTTTGATAACCTACATCAAAATTGTCACTTGCAATATTGGTTTTCATATCTAATTGAGTTTTTAATATATCATGACCCCAATATATTTTAGTTTTATTAGATTGTTTTCGGGATCCTATTCTTATCGGATTTTCATTTATTTTTGTAGTCGGAGAAAACACTTCATTGACTTTTTGTTTCACTAGAATAATAGAATTGCAATATGTATGATAAATGGGCATAAACAACCTGGCTGAATTCGTTATCTCCAGAATAATTAGTGAGAAATATTCTATTTGCTGTCTGTTCCTAAATACGGCAAGTGATTGCTAGTTAAAAAAATATGTTTAGTGCAAATCTTAGTGAACTATATTGAAGGGAATTTTATTCGGCAAGTAGATACTAAAATAGTCCGATGCAAATTATTGTAAATTATTGCTTTGAAATGTCTATCTATTGGTAAAACCACATTGGTTCAGCAAAACATGAACAAAAAAACCAATGAAAACTGAAGTAAATTTTAAGATATATATCTTTTTTTTAATCTTTAGCATTGTTTTTAATCTTTGGCATTGTTATTGTTGTATAGTGGATGTAAATATATCAGTCGGTTCCCTTCGATAAAATATGAAAAAATTAGCAACTTAAATCAATTTTATTTTAGTCCATTTCTCGTATGAAGCAGTATATTGAGAATTTTTTTATTTGTGCTTTAAATTTTTTAGCATTGAATTTTTTAACTAAAGCTGTTCTTTTTGCCGTCAATACCGAATTAAACACTTTTAACTTCAAATTGCAGTTACTTCGTTACAAATCAATGTTTCGCCAACTTTATGCATACCATAGTTAAATGATTGCTTCTTCGGGCTATTGCTCTTATCACTGAGTATTGGTTTTTGATGGTGTAATTTTGTAGTCGAGATTGACGAATATTGAGGAATGGTTTTGGTATTTTCATCCGATTTTTCATTATTTTCCATATGATTGTTGTTGATATTTGAATTAAAATTTTTGTGTTCGGGTTCTTTAAAAAATTGTGGTTCACCCACACCATTCGCTTGAACTGTCTATAAGCAATTGAAAGTTATACTTTTACACAAATTTGAACTTGCATATAATGTATTTAATTACCTTTGTAAATTGAAGTGGATACATCATAACAGGTTCTCCTCGACTTATTTCAATAAGATAGGGCGCCATAATTTTTGCTTTTAAGCGTTTATGTGGATGATACACTTCATCCAAAATTAAAAACGTTTGAACTTTTTTAATGTGAAAACTGGGATTAACTCGAATGTTGATCATAAGCTGCGGTTCACACATATTTGATGATCGATAGTGCTGTTGAGGACCCGATTTATGTTTCGAGTCTTTGGAATATTCAAGAAGAACAGCACTAATTGATGGTCTTGTGTCTGAATTCATATTGGGTGCCTCCTGAGCGTTATAGAAACTGCTACAGCATATGATAATTAAAATAAATATTTTAAGCACGAAAATAGAATTAAATGACATGGTTTAACTTTGCCAAAAAGAAATTCTTACAAAAAAATATATTTCTTGACGAACAATTCAAATTAAAAATAGTAAAGAATTTAAATTTCAATTTTGATATGAACAGAGTTGTAAGTGAAATAAAATACAAATATGCTTTTTGCCATACCAAAGGAAGGTCTCCGCAAATTACAAAAAGTTAAAAGTTACATTTATTTTCAATTTTAATTATTCAACTGCTGAGCGCCCGTATTTCTGTTAGTTGCAATCGGAAAATTTAAATATCTAAAATTTCTATTTGCACGAACACACAAATATTTTATTACCGTAAAAATACCTGTCAGTCTGTCAGTTGAAAATATCCTCCTATCCACATTAGATCGAGGTAGTCTCCATACTTAGACTTAAATAGTTCGTTATAATCTAGAGCAGTTTGGTATTGAATATCGCAAAACTCTGTACCAATATTTGAACTAATACGTGGAGACACTTATAATATTTAAAAAAATGCAGCATTTGTTATTGAGTAAGTACTAAAAGCATTTGTTTTGGACTTTAACTACAAAATTAAAACAAAAATGGTTGCATTATGTATGTATGTATATGCACCTCAGCAACAAATACAACTTACCATGAATTTAGTTAGCTGATATAAAGCCCTAAACACATTCACTGCGAGTTGCGAGTGCGAGAAAAAACGAGAATGAGACAGTATGATTTTTTTCTAATGTGGAAGCGAGATCGATAGTAAACCTTTTTTGTGTGGCGTTGCAGCTTTACTCTCAATTTCGCTTCCACATATAGAAAAAATCATACTGTCTCATTCTCGTTTTTTCTCGCACTCGCAACTCGCAGTGAATGTATTTGGGGTTTATGTTAATTAAATGTGTAAGTCAGTTGTACCCTAGCTAGACTGAGGAACTGTAGGTCATGGGTTAGTCGTCCAAAAAAGTGCTCCTTTCTTAAGAAAACGCATTATTTTAAATAACGTCCACTTGTTCTAGGAAAACGCCCTTTTTTAAATAAAATTCGCTTTATTTTTAATAGTGCACCCTTATAAAACTAATTTTTTGGAATTGCACTTTTTTAAGAAAACGCACTTTTTTTGAAATAGTGCAGCTTTTTGAAAAACTACACTTTCTAAAATCCCTTTTTGATAGAAAAGTAATTATCGACGCTTTTTTCGTGACGAGCAACACCGCAGCATAGAAAGTCCATTTTACATAGACATATGTCGGCCATATTGATTTTTCTGAATTCATGATCTTTAGTATTCCTAGTTACTGTACCTAAAATTAAAAATATTTACAACAATATTTAATATAACATTGATGTTTGAAAGTGTAAATAAATCCTTACCAAATTTAAAATTTGTTTATTGTTTAGTATTTAAAAA
Organism: Cordilura impudica; assembly: GCA_963682025.1. Lineage (NCBI taxonomy): Eukaryota > Metazoa > Arthropoda > Insecta > Diptera > Scathophagidae > Cordilura > Cordilura impudica. The sequence continues at coordinate 210,297,996 of OY821517.1, read as the reverse complement.
GGAAGATTTTTTTCACAAATATAAAATAGAAAGTCTTATTTAACACTTATTATTTCCAAGTACACTTTTAGGTACAAATAGATTTTAAATTGCTTGATGCTAATAACTGAAATAAAACAAAATCTTATTTAATATTTTAAACACACTCTTTATTACAAAGTATCGGTAAGATGATTTTGATATTAGGCCGAGACCACGCAATGTGCGGCAAGTAGCTTATTACTGAGCGCCATTTCTGAGCGGTTAGTTCTCAAAATGCCATTGTCAATGTTATTACGCAAAAATCGTATTCATATTTATAAGAATTTAATGCGTTTAAGAAAAACAGAAGATTTGGTGTTCATCCTATAAATCATGCAAGGCGACATTGCGGTGAATTTAACCATTTATATGTATACAAAATGTACCTAAATTTACAGACAGATTTTGGCAACACTGCCGTATGTCTGATTTTCTGTTGCAAAAAGTTAACACCAGATTGAAAAAACAAAGAAAAGCCATTTTTGCCATTTTTATTCTTTGCCGCTCAGAAACAACTAAAAATTAGAACAAGTTTTATTCCTGAGCGGCGTCGCTTAGCCGCTCAAAAATGCCGCTCATTGCGTGGCCACTTCAGTAGTATTTCATATGTTTTAATTTTTTGCGCTCCCGCTCTGCCGATCATTGCGTGGCCTCGGCCTTAGTCTTCTCTTTCTGTTTCATTTCGTTACGTTTGTATTAAACAAACAAGATTAATAATAAACACCAAGGCCCAGTTTTTGAGATGTCAGTTAAACCTAGTTTAGTTAAACCGAGAATTAACTTTTTCAGACATGTCCAAATTCAGAAAGGAATTGATGAAAAATTCTGGGTTCAACAAAACTAGGTTTAACTGGTATCTCAAAAACTGGGTCCAAGTGTGTTAAATTAGCCTGTGCTGAATCGCTGATACCCTCTACATGTCGCACATGTACCTCTTAAGTGAGTCAACTCAAAATTTTTAAATGTTCGCTTTTTGCAAGAAGACGATACACAGTGGTCAAATCTATACGCTGTAAAAATATTACATCGATATTTCTAGTCTTTTGCAAAAAAATGCAATTGTAACCCTCTTTGTATTATAAGAGTAGCTGTTTAGAATCCACTCAAAAGACATATTTAGGTTGCACCCAAAAAAATTCTTATTTTTGATGATCACTGGAATAATCGCAAAAACAACTACTATTTTATACTTATTATTCGCAATTCTTTACAATGAAAGAACCGTTTTAAAATATTATAGTAAATATTTAAAAAAAAAAACGTTTTTTGCCTCTACTGAAAATTTGTAAATTTTGAGTTGACTCACTTTAGAGATACAGGTGCGATGTGTTACTATTTTAATACAGTTGCCGATACTTAACTTTTAAATTAAAATACCATTTGAATTTAAACCAAATGTTTTTTTTTACCAGTATTTATTATAATTTCAAATTTATGGTTTTTTATACAACCAATGATTTTTTTATAGAAACAATAATCTATTATTTGTCTATTATTAGAGTAGAAAAAACTATAAAGATCATTTCATAAGAGACCAAAGAGTAGTACTTTCTTAACGCAGCCGGCGCACAGTGGGGTGCATCGCCACTACTCCACTCAAATTACTCTACGCCTCACAGAGTTCAGCTGTTTGAACTAGGGTTTTTTAGAATGTTTATCTTCAATTTGCCCATCGATCCCTCTTTTGGGACTTTTGATTTCGCCTCAAATTTTTCTGGAATTTGTCTGCAAAACTTGGTTTTTACGAAAAAAAAAAAGGATATTTGGCATATTTGAGACTCTACGGAGCGCAAGCATGGGTTTTTTTTGAAAAATTTTCAGCTGAGAATCTTATATTAAAAACCGTCTGCGTGAAACTGCGGAGAAAAATTTTTAATTTTTTTTTCAGATTTTTTGGATACATTAAAAAAAATTTTTTTATATGTCAAAAAATTTTGGAGACAGTTTTTGAGTATATCATGAATGACTCCGAATACTTTTTATTCAATCAATTTTCTTCCAAAAGTGCAAAATTTTTCAGTAAAAATTAAAAATGAAAAATTTGTTTTTCACATTCTGAATATGTAATGGTTTTACGTTTAATGACAGGATCGCGATGTAATGGGAAAAATTATGATTGGTGTCTTGATTAAAACAAACGTCTTCTAGTTTTTAGTTTTCAATCACGAATCGCGAATGACTCCTCCTTATTTAATATTTGCTTCTTATATACTAATTCACTATTCTAACTTATATTCTATGAGTAGATTATTCAATATTCTCTATGCATATTTATGCTTTGTTTGCATTATTCGAGTTAGTTAAACGGTCAGTTCGTCATAACGTTATTCTGATCAAATGGTATCAATACATTGAATACAATTTGTAACATAAACAAATTGCTGATACACATATATATAAGTCATTAAATTACATGTTTACAAAATATTTGGGTGTGACCTACATATATGCATTCAACACCAAATATTTATTGCAAACCTATCTCAATGCGTTACCATAAACATACATAGTTGCTTGTGTGCTTGTAAATCATAAGGTGTGCTTTCACTGCACCCTATGTTTACGAGTACACTACACCCTCACTGTTCAGAAATATCATACAATTTTATGTATAACTGGTGCATAGTGTCAAAGTAATATAATATATAAAATTGTAATTTGTATAAACGTTTATTTAATTTGTAGTAATTATTTTTCAATAATTTAGTACTAATATATTATAGTTATTATTTGTTTACAATAAAATATTTCTTATTGAAAACATTCTTTAGTAAATTATTATGTACTATTTTTGTTTTGTTATATATTCATATTTTTACATTGAATACAAAATTTATCTTATTTTAACATTTATTTAAGTAACATATGAAACTTTATCATTAATACTCAATGTTTTTTAATGTTGATGTGTTTTATGTTCTTGTAGTTGATGTCATTTGACCGTTCGTTGTTTGCTGCGTTATGGGGCGTTAATATAGCCAGTGCTGGGATAATAGCACCATTTGTTCACGGTGTGAAAATCCTCCCCGCCTTGACAAATCTGAAAATGAAAGAACGACTTAAGTTGGGTTCAACAGTAATGGGTTAAAAAAAGGGGTAGCAAGTTAAACGAATACTTTTCTTTAATCGACTCTTTGAATGGGGTTTCTTCGGTAAATCTTTAACCACCAACATGCACAAATGGTACTTCACGCAGGAGTTCATATTGGGCGTAATCGTAATTTTGACATAGTTTTAGTCACCAATTTGAATTGTCGCAAAGTTATGTTCACGTACAAAGATGCTGAGATTCATGATGTTGTCAAACTTGGGTTAAGTATAGCCCGGACCGAAATACATCCTTCCTCTGATTCCACAGAAACCTCAGACGTGGGAACGAATGTCTTCGTAAAGGGTGACGGAATGCTAATGGACTGTTGTGGCAGATTTTGTTGCTGAAGATGTCGATGCAGAAGAGATTTTGAGTTTTGTGACCGTGGAGCACAGTATGATGCTTACGGCCACATGTATTACAACGAGCCTGGTTCTTGCAGTCCTTAAGCAGATGGTTGCTGGCCAAGCAGTTCGTGTACACTCTTATATTTTGGGTCAAGTTCAGGTTGACAAACTCCTTACAGGTGACAATACTGTGGTCAGCCCTGCAAATACCGCAACCAAAGTGCCGGGGTTCGTTCGACCTTTTCTCGATTCTAGCGGTCGCAGTTTGTTGCCTGTGCTGGGAAGTATTGCGCCTATTCACTTTTCTTGAGAGTTTTTGGTGGGTTGAGTTCCACGACGGATGTTACTATTTTTGGGTGGCATCTTTTATAATAAAATATACAGAAATTAAATAATTATGATTGGATTAGTGATTTGTGTTATCAGCGGGTTAGGGTAAGTGTTAATAATGGGTGAGTATATGAGTGTGTTGGGTAAATATAAGTGGTTAATGTTAGAGGTTGATAGTCTCAGACTAACTAGTGGGTAGAATGACAACTTTCGCTATGGGTCGAGTCAAAACTCCACTAGAGGTTCGCAATTCTACGACCCTCACTCGTTCATCTGCTCCAGGGAAAACTTTGATTACCTGTCCAAGCAACCATTCATTCGGAGCTAAATTGTCCTACTTGATGATATCCAAGTCGTTAATCGCTATTTGCCTTTGAGGAGTTTTCCACTTATATCTTTTGTGTAACTCTTTGAGATATTCATCTTTCCACCTTCCACATAAATAGTGGTGCTGAATTCTCAATTTCTGCCATCTATTCGGCAATGTAATATTTACGTTACTGAAATCGGGTTCTGCGGGTGCTAATAATGACGAACCTATCAAAAAATTACCTGCGGGTAATGAGTTTAAGCCTTGAGAGTTTTCACTTGATGGGCTAAGAGGTCTCGAATTCAAACAACCTTCAATCCTCGAGAGTAGGGTCGAAAGCTCTCTAAATGTATATTTCATAGTTGTTGTCCTCTTGACATGATATTTGAAGCTTTTCACTCCAGCTTCCCATAAACCGCCCACGTGCGGAGCTCCGGGTGGAGTGAAGTACCACACCAAGTTCTGAAAAATGCTCGTTGAAACAACAGAGTCTTTAAGATTTTTAAGGAATTCCTGCCGCTCTTTCTTCAATAATTGACTGGCTCCGAGGAAGTTTGTCCCATTGTCAGAGTAAATAGCGGCAGGGCATCCTCGCCTCGAAAAAAATCGGGCAAATGCTGCCATAGAGGCTTGGGTTGATAGGTAAAATGTGGTTTCTAAATGTATAGTTTTCCTTTCAAAGCAGACAACAACACACACATAGCCTTTGGTAATTTTACAATATCGACCAGAATATGATTTGATTTCAAAGAGTTCAGCAAAATCAACTCCGGTATTACAAAATGGTCTTGATAGTTCAGTACGTTCTGGGGGTAAAGCTGCCATCAACTGGATTGCTTGGCGATGTCTATATCTTGTAAAGGGTGAACATTTATTAATTACAAATCTAATAAGATTTTTAAGCTTTGGAATCCAATATCCAGATCGAATTATTCTCAACATGGCCTGGTTCCCTCCATGCAAACTTATCATATGTACGTGGGTTGTCAACAATCTGCCAAAATAACTTTTGTAGGGTATTATTGCAAGGTGTCTTTCATCATACGAAAGGCAGTTGGAGCTTGTTAAACGGCCATTTGCACAAATCGTATTTTTAGAATCAATAAAATGGGTAAGGGTGAGTAGGGTACTTTTCTTGGGTAATGGATTGTTTTTCTTTAAACAATCATACTCTTCTTTAAAATATAGTAACTGACATATTACACTAAGTCTATCTTTTGTCGATTTGATCTCTTCTGCCTCAAGTTGGATAGTGGGTTCACTGAGTAGAATTGCAATTCTATCTTTGACTGACGGCATCATGTTTTCATCAATTTGTAGCCTCCGATGACGATTCTGATGTCTGCGGGTACATGAGGTGCGATCGCAAAATCGATAAACATAAGATAATACTCGAAGAGCTCTAGACCATTGTGAAAAATCATTTAGAATGTCTGTTTCAATAGTTACTATGTTTGCGTAACTTTTAATTTTGATTTCCAATTGAGTTACAAAATTTTGTGTCGAAATTGGCCATTTGGATTCAGATTCTTTCAACCTTGATGGTCCATTCCACCTTAATGGATTGTCATTCAAATCGTTCGCTGTACATCCACGGCTGGCAATATCGGCTGGATTATCGTGAGATACAACATGTTTCCAGTTGTCAACGCCAACTGTTTCCGATATACTGGCCACACGATTTGCGACGAATGTTTTCCACGAAGTTGGGTTTTTGTTTAGCCAAGCTAAAACAATGGTTGAATCTGTCCCAAAATATGTTCGGTATTGGGTGAGATTGAATTGGGTGAGTAAATTTTTTACCATATTTGCCAATAACACTGCACCACAAAGTTCTAAATTGGGTATAGAAAAAACTGTTATTGGTGCAACTCTGGTTTTTGCGAATAATAGGGTTACGGATCTCGGTCCATCTATTGGGGTTACTCGAGCATATAGAACAGCAGAATATGCTTTTTCTGAAGCATTGGAGAATCCGTGAAACTCAATCAATCAATGTTTTTATAAGACTGCAAAGGGTGAGGGGTTGTAGACAGTCATCCCAATCTATATTGCCCTGCCATATCTGTTGCATAATAATCTTTGCAGAAGCTACTATTGGGGCTAGCCAACCAGCTGGGTCAAAAAGACGAGCAATATCCGTTAAAACTGAACGGATGGTTTTCTTTCGATTGTGGGCACGTTAAAGAAAAACATGTCATCTTTTGTATTCCATTGAATACCAAGGGTATTGGCATTATTCGATTCAGGAAGTGTAAGCAAATCTATATCGAGTAAATGCTCTTTGTAAATTGTAAATTGTGTAATAAATCGTAAGCGTTAGAAATCCATTTCCTTAGCGGAAATCCTGCGGAATCTAATACTTCGATTAATTGTTACTGAGCGATTTTAGCTTCATTAATGGTATGAGCACCAGCTAACACGTCATCAACATACATGCTATCCTCGAAATTTGAGATGCAATTGGGTGGGTATTTTGAACGTCTTTAGCCAGTTCGTGAAGGGTTCGAATAGCTAAGTAGGGTGTGCAATTAACGCCGAACGTGACTGTTTGCAGTTCATAATCTTGTATGGGTTCATTGACGCTTTTACGAAATAAAATCCGCTGAAAGGGTGTGTGGGTAGTATTCAATAAGATCTGCCTGTACATTTTTGTAGTATCGGCATTAAAAACAATCTTATAAAAGCGCCATTTTGATATCAAAACTACTAGGTCTTGTTGCAAGGTTGCACATGTATATAATGCATCATTAAGACTGTTGCTGTTCGAGGTTTTTCTAGAGACATTAAAAACAACTCGAACTATTGTCGTAACACGATCGGGTTTGACAACAGCATGATGTGGTAAATAGTAAGTTTTTGATAAAATATTTGGGTTATAAGGTACGTGTATCATGTGACCTAAGTCAATGTAGTCTTGTAGAGTGTTATCATATTCTGCCTTAAGATCTGACCTTTTCATCGAATTTTTCTCATTTCGTAAATATTGAGCCATCGTCACATGTCGTGAGTTTCCTAGCTCTATTGTAGGGTTTCGAAATGGAAGACTGACCTGATATCGACCATTGGGTAAGCGTAGGGTAGGCTGTCTATAGTTATCTTCACAAAAAGAGTCTTCGGAAGATTTTATGAGTTTTTTTCCGAATTTCTTCGATTTCCCAGAATTTTGTTAAACACATATCAAGTGTAACAGAGCTGAAATAAGAGACAACTGTTTGGGTTCTGTGTGATTCTTCTACTGGTCCCGTCAATATCCAACCAAATTCGTTATCTTGAGCGATCAGCATATTCAGAAAACCTTTCTTTATACCAGATCTCAAAATTTGTGGGTCAAAATTAATACCGATTATAAAATCAATAGGCTGGCTTTCGTAAAATTTAGGGTCTGCTAACTGAATGTTTTCTAAATGTGTAACAATCTTCGGGTTAATATTTTGGGTGGGTAGGGTTCTAGTTGGCGTTTTTATGACTATTGCCTGGATTTTTAAACTAAAATCTTCGTGATAGTTGGATTTCAAAACAACTTCACACAGTTTGTTTGAACGGGCTGAAACAACTTCATTCAAACAAGATATTTCCGCAATAATGGGTGTGGTGTGTAATTGTTATTTTCGTCTGAATTGATCAGATACAAATGAATAATCAGAAACAGGGTCTATAAGAGCACGTGCAGGAAATAGGGAACCATGAATTTCTACATTGAACATTGCCGTACCTAACAATCTTTTACGATCATCTAATAATGATACATTTGGGTGGGTAAGTGTCGAAAAAGATTTCGCTACATTCCGTGATGTCGAGGGTTTAACTTCTTGTAGTTGGGTTTGGGTGTTCGATGAGGGTTTCTGTATAAGGCTATTGTGTTCTCCACCACAGTGTCTGCAAGTAAATGTACTTTTACATTCCTTTATGCTGTGGGAAATAGCCAAGCAATTGTAGCAGCATCCATTCTGTTTGACGAAATTTATCCTCTTCGTTATTCCTAATGTTGCAAATGACGAACATTTTTGAAGAGTGTGGTTACCTTGGCAAAGCTTGCATTTGGAACCATTTTGTCTATTTGGGTATGAGTTGTATTGATGGGTTTTTGTTCATTGTGAACTTTTCTCTTAAAATGGGTATCTTTTCTCGACTCATGGGTAACGTTATTGTAAAACGTGTTGCGTTTTCATTCAAATTGAGTTCTCTTATCAGAAAATTGTTTGGGTTTAGGGTAGGGGTAGGAATTCTTGATATCATTTACCGATTCAAGTCCTTTATATATATTAGTTCGAAATGAGTTCATTTTTTTCCAACAGGGTAGAACCGAACTATCTTTGAGGGTTTTTTCAAAATCTTGTAGGGTTTCTCTCGGTAATTTAGACGAACATATCTGTATACAAAAATTCTAACTATCCGTGTCTACATCTAAAATACTAGCATTAATTTTTCTCTGTAATTTCCTAATAGAGACTCTGCATTGAACTGTACCTGAGGGTATATTAAAAAGTGTTTTCAATTGTGCATTTACTTGCATTCTTTGGTTCTTATATTGAGCAACCAATTGTGACCAGGCTACAACAAAGCCTTCATTGGGCAAGGGTACATTATCCACAATCTCTTTGGCTTCGCCTCATGTTTTTTCCTTCAAATAAAAGAGTTTTTCAACTCCACTCAATCGGGTGTTGTTACATATCATTAAAATATCTCTAAAAGAAGCCCAGAATTATAATCCCCATTAGAAACCTGTAGATCGCAGGGTGCAACGATAAAATTCACCGGGGTAGGGTTGACAGAGTATAGAGCGAGCTCTATACCATTTTTTGGCCTTCATATACTCGTAATATCTTCCATGGTAATGGTAGCAGCCTCCTTCGGGTAGTCTATGAGTGGAGATTCTCTGATGCGTTCGAAACGGGTATAAGTCTTCTCGTATACTTCCCAGCTCCTTTTTTGGCATTTGAGAGTGGCCAAAGACTTAGCGGGTCCTTCGGAAGACGATTTTTTAAATTCCTCCTCGAACGAGGATAAATCCAACTGGATGACGCGGGTGAAACCGGCTGCCAAACTTTTTAGAGACATATTGTGGATAGTAAGGGTAATAAAAGAGGTGAAAATGTGTTAAAAGAGTTAAAAATGCGGTAAATGGTTTAAAAAAAAGTATCTAGCACAAAGAATTAACCGATATTAGGTAAATTTAATGAAACAAAATTGATAAACAAACATAATTAACTAAGTTGTGGGTAAACTGCAAACTTTCCCAATATAATTGGCAAAAAAAAGGAAGTTATAAATTTTGGTAAAATCCTAAATTTTCCTAAGTAAAATTGGTAAAGAAACAGTTAATTGTTGAATTTTGTGGGTCCAAAATTTGCCTTTCCAAATAAATTTGGTAAGAGATTAAAAAATTTTTCTGGCCGAAAAATTTCCAATTGGGTATTTTTACACTGTAATGATATGCGCTACACAAATGAAACCGTCAATATCATTTTGTCAAACAAAATATAAAAAACCTGACAAAAGTGCATGAAAAGGGTGGGTGGGTAATAATTTTCAAGTAATTTTAAATAAATTGTATTGACTTCCGTGTAAAAAGTATAAAATTTTATACAAAAAAGTGTATTTGGAGATTTTGGTAAGTTATGAATTGTTCAACTTACCAGTTGTGGTAGGGTATACTCTTACTGTGATGTGTTTTTTTTTGTGTTTTATTCTTTGTGCTGATCTTCCCGCTATGTTAGTTGAAACCAACGTAATGTTGTTCGTGTTAATATTATTGGTTAGATGTGTGTTAAGGGTACTGTGTGTTTTTTGTTGTAATATTGTTACAATCTGTGTACTAGATGTTATGTATAATGCGTTATTAAACTAGCACGAAACCCTAGAACAATTTTTTTAATATTTTGGGTAACTAAATATTTTAATGTGCTGTTCTTGTATTTAACAACACAGTGTATGTTTTTTGTTTTGTAGTTTATTTTAATAAAAAGAAACACAACAATCTTAGTAAATATTAAACCAATTGCGTATTAAAATGATGTTTATTTTTTTAAACTGCTCTCATATTAAATATTTATTCCAAATAATTGTTAAATGTTGATATAAGGGTAGGGTAAAAAATTTAAATTATTTTCTCAAATTTAAATTATTTGCTCTCAAATTAAATATTTATTCCAAATAATTGTTAAATATTGATATAAGGGTAGGGTAAAAAATTTAAATTATTTTCTCAAAAAAAAATTTTTGATCTTAATATGATTGTTTGTTTGTTATTGTGCACTTTTTAAGTTTATTTTAATACACTCTTTTAAACGTTTATATTTTTTGGTAAAAATAACACAAGTGGAGAGCAGGCACTGGCATTTAGTTTCTACTTTTAACGTGGTATTGTTTTTACATGTAAGCATATATTATCTTGTTAGCTACATAACTTTGTTGGTATTATTTGTTGGGTGTAATTTTTGTATTATTCGTATATAAACGTATTTGAAGTTAGTAATAATTTATAAATGTATTTATTAAAAATTAAAATATTATTTATGTATATATGTCTATGGTAAAAAAATTTCAACAACCCTGATGATGTCATTCAAGGAATGACGAAATATTAGTTTGAGACATAATAACATTATTATAAAAACTGATGACCTCGAGCTTATTTATTTTGGGAAATTACATAAATTTCAAAGGTCGAATAATTCTTAACATTTACATTTTAAATTTAATTTGAACATAAAAATTTTATTTTATTACATATATTTTAAGCCATTACTTTTTAGTATAATTTTTAATATTTGTTCTAACTTTTTGTGTTGTTTATCACAAATATTTATAGGGGTGGGATTTTGCCTTTTATTTTAAACAATGGAGATCACTATCTCTCTTTTATTTATTTTTACAATTTCTTTTAATTTAATCTCAATTAAATTTTATTTTTTGCGATGCTTATTATTGTTCACTTTTTACTATGTTGTTTAATTTGTGCATTTATCGTTTTTCGTTTTTTTTTATAATTTTTACCTATTTTGTGTATTGTAAACTTTTTAAACAAACTGCTATTTGTTGTACATACATAGATATATGTTTTTAACGGAAAAAATATATTTACTTAAATTTTCTGTTAACTTGCACTGTTTCTTTTTCACCTACGAAGGACTATGAATACATGGGTTAGAGGGGGATGAAGAAAAGGTCAACAAACCTTGTATATATGTATATAAAACGGGAATACTTTAAATAAAAGATATACCTTTCCTTTTTTTCTTCAAACGTTATAATATATTATAAAAAATTTTTGTTTGAAATAATATTCCTACAGTCTAATTCATAAACACTTTTAAACAGCTTAATAAGCTGTAAAGAAGAAAAAATCGGAAAAACAGTATTCATAAACACAAAATAGCTTATCAAACGTTTAATAAACGTTTTTTAAATATGAAATTTTTATTGTAGGCTTTGCCCTACTTTAAACCTTTCATAAAATGACATTTCTCAATGTTTATTTACATTAATTGGTCTTGTTAAAATAAAAATACCATTTTTGTTATTATTTCAATAAAAAATAGATAAATCTGTTTTAAATAAATAAAAAAAAATGATATGATTAATTTAATTGGAAGAATTGGTAAGTATAACAAATTCTACAACTTCAAGTTTTTTATATTGTAGCTAATTAAAATGAAGTCCTCATCTTCTTGCCATTAAGGTCTGCCCTTGATAGTTTATTTTCCAGTGCATACAAAAAAAGTTCAAACATTGGCAAACATTTTCGGTGACTCCAAATTACTAATAGAAACAATAATAACTTTTCGGTATTGTGGGGTAAATTACTTTTGGCTTAAGTGGAGTTTAGGGGCAACTCCCCAATAGGTTTCAAATTCTCACCAGTTATAAAACATTTTATTGCGGTTCTAGCTGTCGGTTTCGGCTGTCAAGCCTATTTCCCTAGTTAAGGACTTCCGAAGTTTTGATATGGACTTGTATATAACTGTGTTATTTAGCAGTGGATTTCAGCGATATATATATCATATGAAAGCTTACTTGAGTGCCTTTTGTTTGATATTTTTAAATTTAAAATCTATTAACCCGTTATGAACCTATTTGAAATTTTGTATTTTTGTAATAGATTTTTTTTCTTATATATGGAATTATCTCGTAAACAGACATATATCATGTGTGCTTTTACGTAAACTGAATAAAAGCTGGGCCCACTAGCTTCACTTTGATATATATTTCGACCTCTTAACCCTTTCAATTTTGCCTGCGACTAATGACTTTTCGTTTTAGTATATCTCTGTAAACCTTACATTCCTTGTACTTTGTAGTTTGATGGTGTATTTACTGATTTTGGACATTTATCTGTCGGATCACTTAGTCCACATTTAATACACAAGGTATGTCTTGGTGTGCCCTAGTTTCTATTAAGGATATATTTGTTCTTATACGAAATATTTAAAATACAAGCAATTTTCTTTTTACAGAAGCCTAAAAGCATATTCAACTTTTACATTGCTTAGAGTTGTATTATTAAACTAGCTGAACCCGGTGTGCTTCGCTACCCCTCATCGTTATAAAATAAA